>JBBPJW010000426.1:0-25343 GCA_038088935.1 Pulveroboletus aff. viridisquamosus
GTACGAGTAAACATCGCGAATTGTCATGGGAATAACAATGTCATTCATTTTACTCTTTTATGGTTCTTATTTGCGCGGAGTGGTCCCATGAATGCGTTGGTTTCACGTGTCTTATTCAGATGGGTTCATTTCGCAGGAGCACACGGCGTTATTTCACAGGTTCTATGGACTTTCAGTGCATTGATGAAACGTATCTACCTTGTGCGAGTTGTACTTACACCATAATGTCGATTCTCCTGTTTACTCAGTTTACTATGGCACATACCATGTTCTGGCGAATATCACAACAGAGATGCAAAAACTATTTAACGCACCTTCAGCTCTCAGCGTTAAAAGCTTAGCACACATGTGTTGTAAGTATTGTAAATCATCAGAAGAATGAGCAGGAACAACCGAGCGGGTGATCTCGAGTAGAGCGTCTACATGTGGGACTAAATCTGCACGGGAACGACAAGCACCCTCGTTGAACTCACCCTATCCCTGCATTACTTCCGTTGAGGACTTGCTGTACCGTGGTCGCCTGCTTTGCTTCTGGTGAACAAGATCCTGTACATTCTGCACGCTAATTTCTGCATGCCCAGAGGGGCTTGTTATCCGTCGGATGAGTTCTGCGCGCGAGCACGCATCACATATCGCATCTATTACCCCTGTCGTGCGAGAGCTCACAATGGACTAGCTGGTCATGTTCCATGCAGCCAACCCCCCTACCACCACCTCTCTGCGAAATCGGTTCGTAGCCGCTCTTCCGAAATGATCGCCCAGGCCTAACGAGGGACACGCGCAGCCTGTGTTGGCCAACGACTTCTACATGGGCATGCACTTCAACCCCGTGTGGACAACCTGGCCACATCTTCTCGTTTGCCAAGGACCGTACCGTCGTTCGTCCCGAGACATACGCAGTGGGACCCTACCCGGGCTACCACACGTGAATCCCTCGGCACTCTGAATCAGTCCACGGCGCCTTGCGCTTCCGGGGCTTCTTTACTACACAAGATAAGGAGCTATGGAAGAACGTGGCGACTACGGAGCAGGACGATGCCGAGTTTGCGGCGGTAGTCCAGGCGAGGGCGTAGATGAGCGCTAAGGACGGCGATGGGTGGCCACAAAATACGCTGCAATATGCGATGCCCAACGGCGAGGAGCCAGAGTCCATCTACACCACAGAGGCTATGCACGACGGGGCGTGCAAATGACGAGCAGGAAAAAATTTTGGTCCTGCCATACTAGATTGCTGGGTGTGTACGCTCCACTCCTGTATACATTCAAGTGCAAGAAAGGTTGCAGAGCCTGGGCGGTTCATATTAGAATTACGTAGTTCTCGGTTCGAGACAAGGCGAAGCAAATAGCCTATGACATTGACAAGGTTGAGCATACTAGCACGCTGCGCAAGACATTTAATTACCTTGGTCGTGGCTCTCCTCTAAGTGTCGTACCGCCTTTCAGTCACCCGAGCTTCATGCCATACGCATTAAATGAAATCGTTGCGAGAAGGACGGCAAGTAAACGTCAGGTATTCATGAGCTAAATGGCTGTAAGGGCGGTGAGTATCTGTCAGTAACAAATGCCATGAGAAAGCGAATGAAATAAGACAGGCGAAGATAAAGAGAATGGTCAAATGATGATATATGGCGGGTTATGAACGGAGCAGATTTATGTGTGTGATTGTCCATATTCCAATACCTCCCATGTTCTCACCACTCATGGCCTCCAATTTTGCATAGGTTGAGTTGAGATATTGAAGGTGTAGGCATCTGCCTCTGCGGAAAGTGGATCGTAATTATCAACCACTTTGCGAATAAGGTGATCAATCTCCACTGCTGTGTTCCACGACCACCACCTATGAACACCTTCATGGTTACGATCGTCTACCTGGGAAACACTTAGGTAGGATGTATGTGACACGTTGAAATGAGTACATAATGTAAGTAAGAGCAGAAAAAAATGAATCATAATTAAAAAATGCTACACTGTCTGTTGATTAACATACTAGGTACTAGTCGTGAGGTCCATAGTTGACTCCTGTTCACAGTCCTCACCTAAACATGACCGGTACCTGTTGAAACTGCAGAATACTGCAGGATACTTGTAGTCACTAAGTATCCTAAGGTAACTAATGGTCCAACGTAGTAAATAGCTTATGTAAGCAGTAAAACGTTGATAGTCAACTAGTTCCAACAGTACCTACTCCCAATGTCTCAGCACCTCCGACTCGTTCCACATCCTGTTCCTCCGGGCTGACATCCACAGAAGTAATAGTAAACAACAGAGTGTTTCCACTGGCAATACGTTGTGACAATACACCGAACCCACTGTCAACTCCCCTGCCGCGGCGATTGATGTCACAGTCATGCAGCTCTCGAATGCTGATTATGAACCGAGGCATCATGGAACATATGCCTATGAGTGCAAACGAAGTCAACCAGGATAACGTAGTGTTGCGGAATGTAGTGATGCTGGTGTCAAGGAACAAAAGCACATTGATAAGCACTTGGCTAGCAATTTAGAAGATAAAAAAAAAGGGAGGTCAGTCTACAGCAAGTACTCGAGAGTGAAATTGGTTTCAGAACATGACTATGACAAAGGAGAGAGAATCATTGAGCCCGACGTACACAAGAAAATAAATAATTCCATCTCTCATCAGTTGCTGCATGTACCGATTCAGTTGCCATTTCGTTGTTGCTCCGTACATTTCAACTGACTGCTTTAAGGTTCGGATGATGGCGAGAATGAGAAGTGTTGTTCCAATAAACAATCGTACGATGTTGCGATACATGAAGGCCTTTGATGCAGTTCCACTCCATGTGAAACTACAAAAAGTTAAACCGGTGACATCGCCAACAATAACTTCAGAAACTGTTTGAATATGAGCCCCATGTCAGTAACATTCCAATGATAGAAATAGCTCGTATGGATAAATACCTGTGAGGCTTTCATTAGGAATATTGTAAATGCAACCAATCACCAATGAAACGATGACCTGTGGCACATAGATAAATAGGAGGGGTATAAGGATCCTTTGAGACCGATTCCACATTGCATACACCCGCAGGATCATCATGACTGTAAATTAACTCAGTTTAGGTAAAATGAATTAAGGTAAATGATAACACACAGTCAGCAGCGTAATAAAATATCTCAAACGTCCAGACTTGTATCAGATACAACACAGTACCTTAGAAAACATACATGTCACATACTGTTAATGCAAAAGATAGTATATCAATCACTTACACCTATGGAACTATCATGAATGCAGCCTTAAATTGATACTTGAGTGCCTACACCTGTCCAAATGTGGTCACTAATGACAGAAAGTATGTAAGTAGAAAGGAAATAACTTTGATCGAATGGGGAATAAGGGGACCTCCAGCTGTGAATGCAACTAAGCAATTTAGTGCTTTTTTGAAGACTCCGAACATACGAAGGCTATATGTACTTGAGCATAGATCTATTGTTAATTGTGCAATCTGACATATACTATCAATAACAGACTCACATAGCATAACCAAGACCAAGATAGCGAACCTACAGAACGGTCAATTTCAAACACATGAGTTGTGATTTACCTAAGTATTCATACACACAAGAATATATATCATGGAGACCCAGGTCCAAGACCTACACTGTAGAACTGTCAAGGGATGAATCCATGTCCTGTATATGCTTTTTACTTACCCAAATATACCTTATCTTTAAATTTTGTCAGCCAATGGATAAAGCATGGAGGATGAGATCTCATACTTCTTTCGAGAAAGTGAGTGCTGTGATATGGGATTTTAATGGCTACCTCAGAGCAAAAAAGTATGATACATTCAGAAGCACAACTCACAGTAGTCAAATACAACAGCACTGGCGACCATGACTGCATTGGTATACGGGATGAATCACTGATGAGAGCCTGAGGAACATAAGCATCCATACCGGAACCATAGCCATTTATGTAAACGAGTTCCACGGCAGACCAGGAGTTTGAGGACATTGCTGGTAAGGGAACAAGTGAAGGAATGTGCGGTTGTCTAATGGAAAACAAAAAACAAAAAATCAAGGAGAGCTGGCTCCGTAGCTTTGCTGTTTATTCCCTCATATTTGTATGATTTCCCACCTAAACTTCACGGCCCCAACACTTAGGGATCAAAACTGTCACATGGTTTTTGTCACCATCACTAAGACATCAGCGCCCATTCATTCACTGACAAATGACTGTGTCTGTCTGTCTACTCACTCTTGCCAGTTTATATACCCAATCCTAATGCATTTTTATGCGAATCTACACTTGGGAGCTGAAGAGTAACTTAGATATAGTTCTGCTTGCAAGGAAGTCTTTACAAGGCGGGGGGCTATGGAAATAATCCAGTGGGTTGCTTTAACAGCTATGAGAAAGTATGATAGCATCAGGAAGTATGTCGTAACCTGTGGATTCAACCGCTTCGATCCTAGATATGGGACAAGAATGCAACCCAGGTCCGGATAAGATTAGAATAGCCTTGATCATGCCTTTAATTCCCATGGGTGGGCGGTGATTGCATCTGGAATCAAGTCCTCAGTAATACACCGACACACTGTTATATTGGAACCGAGAAATTTAAACATCAGCACTTCAGATAACATCATAGAAGGCTCTACCTTTTGTTGTAAACTTGATGAGCACGCTTTAGATTTCCATTTATGGTAATGATTACATAAGCTTTGAGTGTACATGTATCCTTGACAGATATGCCCTCAGTTGATTTTTTTAGTGATGTATTTTTTTGTTGCATACAGGTAGGGTAGAGAAGCATAGTGTGGCTACTGTGCATGGACCTACTAGGACTAGTTTCAGGGTGTTGAAATTTTATTCTATTTATTTCATTCCTCTTCACTCTCCTCCTATCTCATACTTTTATGCCTCCGGGCCATTCATTCCTTGAGATTCCTACTTTCCTTCCAAGACATACGCCGACCATTTCATTACATAGTCACGCCGTTCTTTTGACTATGGACACTGCCACGTTGCACCTCAGTCTTTCGTTCATACGAAACTGAGGTCTCCTTGTGTATAGTGTGATATCCTCTACAGTGCACCTCTCAAAACAGGGTCCCTGCCCAACATCACTTTTCCGCAAAGTTCTATAAACAGCTGTAAGCCCTACTTTTTATTCTTTCGTTTTAGCCATGTACTAGGGTTAGTTCACTCTATTCATTTCTCGTTGTGACTGTACCCGCTAGAAACTGCCGCTGGCATCCTGAAGCTTCCACATTTCGCCATCTGTCAATAGAGGCATAACAATAGCAGTACTCCTCAAAGCTGGCTTGGGACAATACACAGGTGCACTCACCGAATTGGGCCGAGTCACCAGTAAACCAAAGCCCAAGGGCACGGCAGGGCACCAAGAAAATGGTTGTCAAAGTCTAATCTATCCGAGTTGTTGATACAACGTGGTACTGGACTGTGTCTGACGAGTGCACATACCAACCCTAGGAAAGAGTTGACAACCACGTAAGTAACGTTTGCAATGTCACAGTATAAAACGCATTGCATCTCGATCATCCGCCCAGAGCCTCGCATACTCTAAGCACAGTCGATAGACATACACTGTTCGTCAAGTCAGCCCATTTTAAAATTGCATATGAACATAAGGTGCGGATAATTGAGGACGAACCTTCCATGTCGACCATCCTCCCTATGGTATGCCTCCACTGTTTCCCAGCCCGTGCGATCTGTCGCAGCTCTGCGTCCCTCTTCTCTTTGATTGCCTCCCACTTAGCTGTGTCTTGCACCGTCGCATTGGCAGCATTCAATGTCGATGCCGATGGCCCGGAAAAATACGCATGGACGTTATAAATTTCCGAATACGACGACGAAACAGGTATATAATGCAGCCTCGAGTAGATGCACGTCAATTCTCGGCACGAAAAAATGAAAGCGGACGAAGCATACCATGGTTGTATCCAATCCGAAAAGAATTCCTTGTACACCGTCGACTTGAGCACGACGCTATCCGACGCCATCAACCCCATGAAGCGTCCGGAATAGGACATGCCGTCCAGATCGATGAGGTACTTGTATGACCAATGCTCACCGAGTGGTACCGAATCTGCAAAACGGTGCAATCTGCGTAGCTCGGCTTCGCCACCAGGATAGCTACCGGTGGCACTGACAAACGCAACATCCATGATGTCCCCGTTGACGTCCTTAGAGGGGACGGTGGTCGAAGTGAAGGTGTCGGACTGCAGAGGTGAAGCATGCACGATCGTCACATTTGTGGTGCTATTTTCGTGGGCCATGCGAAGAAATCTGAGGTACAACTTATGGTGAGTCCAGTAGTAGGTCGAAGTAAAGCCAGCTACCTGTGCCGCTGGTAACTTGGTGTGAACCCTGGTGGTGTGCTGCCCCCTCCAGTTGTGGCACCACGCCAAAAGATCAAATCCTTCTTCTGGTCCCAAGGCATTTCCATGTCGTCGATCTCTTTGACCTGCCTGAGCTCAGGATCCCATGCATATGTATACCGGTGGCTTCCTTGGAAATAGTAGTGGCTTGGTATCCTGATATCCACAAACCCCTTGGCCTTGGAAGGGGAAAATACGGGATAGAGCACTGGAATCGTTCTCCAATCAGAGAAGAAGTGTCCTTGTGTATAGTGAGCCCATGGATTCTGGCAGAAATCATATTCATCATCGACAGTCTCGGCAAACGCGAGTGTAACGTCCGAGCTTCGGAACTGTCCCAAAAGTGCCTTTGTCTTCTGAACATTCGGGTCGCGGTATGAACTGAAGAGCTGTCGCGCTGGCATGTCGGGAGGGCACGTGCGTCGATACGCTTCCCATACACTGCCTTCGCCACGCCAGTCGGGCAAAAAGTCACCCGTCATCGTTGTCGCCTCACCTACATGGGCCGCGTGATCAATACATCAGATCCAAATCAACGAGTACATGCCAGAAGTATTTTGAAGCGTGAGATTGGGATATTGCAGATGCTCCCAAGGGACGAGTACCCGACCTTCTGCTTTCGTGTTGATCGGCACATCCATGTTTGGTAGCTTCAAACAAGATTAGCATTGCATCCAGACGACGTGCAAGGCTTGCACACACCTTGTCTCGAAACTTTTCGATTAAAGTACGGAACCCAAGGGACCGATGACCACGCTCTTTATCTACGTAGGCCTTTTCCATGCGGACGTCATACGCTTGGCCATCCACAATGCGCACGAGGTCGATGGAGGGTAAGTGCCCCGCCTGCCAAGTCATCAGGACAGCTTCAACTCGAGCATAACAAATCAATCCTACCTCATATGCTCTTCGACGCATCTCCTCACCGCTCAATTTCCAAAACGGTGCAAGGTCTTCAACAACGGCATCGAACTCGTCCACGAGTTTAAAATCGTTTTCCTTTGCAAACTCCCACCAGTGGTCAAATCCCAGGGGGGGATCCCTATCATAGCGACGTTTGTACTCTGCAACGGCCTCGGGGAGTGTCCTGCTCTGCCTTGCGAGACGCTTGGTGAATGCGGCTTTGGCATCGGTCATAAGGGTAGTGACTGGATGTTCGGTAATCGTGTCAGTGTTCCGCGCGAACAAGAGCCAATTGGACGAGAACCAGCTCCTTCGATCGGAGGATATTCGGTTGGCAATTTTGCGGTCATGACGAGCCCCAAACAGGCCCGCGAGCATGAACAGTAGAAATACGCCCGTGATAAACGTCCATCCGCGCCGTTGTTCAGCGGACCGCATCTACGGAGGTGTATTGGCTGATGGTTAGAGGCTAAAGTTGAAGCTGCTGAGATGGAGACACCAGAAAAGGCAACGACCCCAGTCCGGAGTGCACTGAGTTGGCGCTGGCCTCTGTTCGCAAGTGTCATGACCTCTTCCTACGCTCGCTCGTCGCCGCGGTCCTCATCGTCACCTCGCAGACCGCATTGCATTGCTGAGCTCGCAAACCGTGCTACACATCACTTGTGGGACCCGTCAAAGGGTTTAAAGCAGTGGCTCAAAGTCACCGATGGTTTCCGCAAGGCTGGCAGAGCCTACCATGAGGCAGGCGACCTTGAAGCTGCCTTTGTCGAGTTCGCCAAAGCAGCCACCATTATTCTCGAGAAGCTCCCCTCCCATAAAGAGTACTTCACACTTCTAACTGCAACGCAACGCCATAACCTCGGTCTCGTGAGTCCGCAGCACATCCCATCTGAATACTCCTCTTCTTTTCGTCTCGCAATCCGACGGATGCATGTCTCTGTGTCTCATGCATTCGTATCACTGGATTATGTCTTCACGTGTTCGCATGGACAAGCGCTAATGGATTTGCGTCACAGAACGGTCAAGACATTCTCGCCCATCTCAGCGATATAAAACCTATTCTTGTTGACCGCTACGAACGATGGGCAGTGCAGCACCCCGAGGAAGCAGCCTCCGTGCGTGCTGCACTGGACGCTGGTGTGAACATGCAGGTCGATTCCGGGCCCGATCGGTCTCCCAACCATGACGACTCAGGTTGGCAAGCTCACGAAGCAGTGCGACGGGAGGCGCAACTAAGACGGGAGGAAGCTAGGAGGGAGGAAGCAAGACGTAACAGCGAAGTCCTTTATAAGGCAGTCGAGCAAAAGACAACCGGTCAACACCGTCGTCCCCAGATCGACACCACGCTCAGCAGAAAGAAAGAAGACGCGTTATCAGTTGTAAGGCGTGCGGCGAATATATCTCGGGAGCTGTCCCTCATCAGACGGGACAGGTCGGATAGGTCTGGCTCAGAACCTGTTACCCCTGTCAGTGGTAGCGAAGAACGGGAACGGCGGCGAGAACGCGAGCGCGAACGTGATGAAAGCCGGTATTACCAGGAAGAAGCCAAGCGACATGAGGAAGAGGAAGTCGTTCGAAGACGGAATAGAGAGCAGGAGGGAATACTGAGGCGTCAGCAAGAAGCAGAAGCAGCATCTCGCGTAGCTCGCCGCAGTCTCATCCCTTCACCCATATATGCGCCTTCGGCATCCACGCATACTTATCAGCATGCTCAACCCTCACCAAGGAACGGAGAACCTGTCTATGAAGACGTCCTTCCATCTTCCATGCCATTAGAAAGTCCGACAAGGTGAGCTTCACCATGACTTCTGTCTTTATATCCGCCTCATCTGGACACTATAACAGACACCAAACGCAATCTGTGAAAGGGTACGTAGGTTGATTTCGTCAAGGGTTGCATATCGCTCACTTTTCCATTTCAGTCCCACATACCCAATACCAATCACAACCACATCACCCGCACCTCCAGATGGGTACATTCGATATCCGCAGCTCATGTCCCAGCATCAACTTTTACAGGGCTATACCCCCTCTTTGCAGTCCATGTTTAGTTATCCCAGCCTGAAACCTTCCGAAGTAGGACCCTCTTCCCTTCTGTTCATCCCAGAGTCGTCTAAGGCGCCATCGGTCCACCTCTATCCTGCCGACGCGCTTCCTCGTCCTTCCGTACCCGTACGAGCCAACCAAGTTGCACCGCTTGGCAGTCAGTACACGGCTGCTTTCTCAGCCCTTTCTCGAACGCAGGGTCCACCGCCACCTGTGCCAGCGCTTCATGTCGATGGCGAACGATTCCGCACGGCGTCCCAAGAGTCCGCTCGCATTACTCGGGAGCGTACGAGCGCAGACAACGCACCAGAACTCAAGACGGTCTCTCTCCCACGGGACTGTCTTCCACGTTTCCTCTCCATTGCTTCCCTCAATACCTCACGGAACCGCGAAACCTGTGGACTATTGTTGGGAAAGGACCAAAAAGGCAAGTATGTCGTGACGACGTTGTTGATTCCCAGACAGCACTCGACGAGCGATACGTGTACGATGGATGAAGAGGAGTTGGTGATGCAGTTTACGGAGGAACGGTCGCTGATCACGCTTGGATGGGTGAGTTGGGGATTTATGGCACGATCGTTGTACACTGAAGACCTTGTTATGGTCGTTAGATCCACACGCACCCGTCGCAGTCATGTGAGCATCTGATAGGGTCATTGTTGGATGATTATTTCTCACCGTGTCATGGTCGTTTGTCTGCATGCGCATGTGCAGGTTTCATGTCCTCAGTTGACTTGCACACTCACTCGGGTTTTCAATGTATGCTTCCTGAATCCTTTGCCGTTGTCTGTGCACCCAAGTTCACGCCCAAGTACGTTCCTTGTCCATCTTTGTGTGCGCTACCTGAACGTCCACAATCATGATTTCCCACAGCTTTGGAATATTTCGTCTAACGGATCCACCTGGTATACAATCGATTCTAAATTGTCGTGCCAAGGAAGCGTTTCATCCCCACCCCGATCTCCCTATTTATACTGTACGTCTCCTTTGACTATTTCCTTCTCTCGTCTTGCTTTGTCCGTACTTCGACTTGGTGCTGACACTGTGTTTATCCCTGGCCCGGTACCCTATTTGGGATTGAACGACGTTAAATGAAATGAACGGGTCATAAAGGATGCAGACAAGGGACACGTACAGATGAGAGACATGCCACTCGAGATTGTGGATTTACGGTAACTGCGTGCCCAAATGCACGCATGCCCGTCTTGGTCGTTTCTACTCTGCCTCGGGCTATTCTTTTCTCTTGTCGTGCTGGTCCTATGGTCCTACCTTCATACGCCTTCTTGACATGTATCCCATCTTGTTCCCCTGTCATTCCGTTCCCCCCTCCCTTTTCTTCTTTAACCGCATTACAGACGTTTCTCCATATGTATCTCCTCAAGCATGCAAGGCAAGTCACCATCAACATGGCATATTAAAATATTTCATTTTCATGGCTTTTGCATGAGTGAACACGTGATGAGCAGTCACATGCTACCAACCCACCGGCTGAGCCCAGGCTGAGTTTTGGTTCTCGTCACGACGGGGATCACACAGACGGGCAAGATGATCTGGACATTGTCATGATTAGCTCGGTCGTGGTATCACTGGATCTCAGGTCAGTATATCACTTGCCGAGGAGAGATAATGGCAGAGCGGTGCAGACCCTGGGCCTACCGAGACTCGTGGCGCAGCTGGCCATGACTAGCATCGCACCGTTGATGAGGAACGGAACGCGGTCAGTCACACAACGAGCCTGGAATCGAGGGCCACCCAGCTCGGTACATCTACGCTGAAACGGACACCCGTCGGCTCGGAGCATACGTGGAACAGAAACTGGACACTATCGTTGGACGGAGGATCAGTCCCCTCCTCGTCCCCTAAACGTGGGTGCCTGGCCGCGAAGGCGCAAGGGGGTGGGAGTAGGATGGAGACTGCTGCGGGGAAGAGGGGTCAACTGTTTGATGCCTATGCCCGTTGACCAGGGACATGTGTACGAACGTAGACGTGCACACGCACGATATGTATACCTCGACCCGTCCCTGAGTCTCGCAACCCCCGATCGAGGTCCACCCCGCCGCCCAGCTCGAGGTCAGAATTCCGACCCGTGTGTCACACAGTATTGACCGACCTTGACGCGCCGCATGATTGACGACGATAGGATGAATGATGATGGGTGATGGCGACGATAGACTTTGGGTCGATTGCTGAGGTATGTCATTCGAGTGTCAACACCTTCAAACTCTGTGCTCCTCGGGCTCCCCTGGATCTGAGCTCGAGCGCGGCACGACGCTTACGAGGCGGACAGATTCGATATCTGGTGTCCTTGTGTCCTGGATCCGGAGGCATCGATTGCGATATCACTAGGTCCATCCTATCCGAGGCAAGGTTGGCCAAGTGGCGGGCCCGACGTTCTTCCAAACCCCCTGAGGACGACGGGATGGTGAGAGCGGACGTGCGAGTCTGGAAGGGGGAAAGTATTGCCCGAGGGGTCCCCACTCTCACCAAAACTGCGCCAGTGTTCCCGAATGGAGCCATATGTGCCGACTATCGGAAGAACGTGCGCACCAGACTTGGAACGAGGACCGTTGTGACCATCGAAAATTGGATATGGGCCTTTTGAATTTGGATATCAAAAGAGATGCGGTGACGATCGCAAAGCGGCCATCCGTGTCATCGACGAAAGAGCGAATGATCAGGGCAATGGGCGATGGCTTGATGGAGATGGATATCAGGGTGTGTGTAATTCAGTAGGACACGACAAGCCAGTAGTTGCAGAGCCAGAGAAGGTGGTGTCTGTGCCCCCCACGCCCAGCCAGTCTCTTACTCTCTGCTTGCTGTTTTGAACGCGCGCCGTTTCACAGCGGACATCCAAATCGACTGAGATTTGTCTGATGGCAGTTTGAAGTGTGACAATCACCGGAAGCCCTCCTGATCAGCCGCAGAGCTCACTCCAGCTGTACCAGCGAGCCTGGCAATCACCGCGCCATACGAGTGGGATGTCTGACATTAGACGAGGAGATACACGTGCATGAGCATGGTCGTAAGTGCCGTTTCATATACGACATGGCAACTCCTTACGGTGGATCTGATCCTATCCCGTTCCGCACCGCGGAGGCTCAACATTCGTGTCGCTGGCATGGGGAAGTGGACACACCAGACGATACAGGGTCTCGAGAGCGACCTCGCGCACCAACACACATGTCATCTCCTATTTCCCCGTGTCAAAATATGCAATATGCGACATCGGGATAGAGCGGCATTCTCTCACCTTACCTTTCGATGCTCCTTCCTGATCGGCGCGTCCGGGTAGAGCCAAGAAAAGGGACAGCAGCCAGTGGAGTACGCGCGTACTTTTGGGGGGACACGCTGGCACCTACAACGGGATCCTGGCGTGATCGGCTTGAAGCTGCCCCGGGGAGAGCCGAGATCGAGATGACCCCCGTGAGGACAAGAGTACACCAGCGAACCAATCGCTGATGCCAATCACCACACGCGTGCAGTGATACGCTGCCAGTCCATGGACATGCACAACCACCGACTGCGGCTGCACGATGACAGAGAGAAGAAACCACATCCTGAACGTCACATGTTACGAGAAGAGGATGATCTCGGAAATGGCCTTTTCAGTCTGTTCAGCGCTAGGGCATGACCAGTTTCAGAAGACTAGGGGTGGGGAGCTGATAAGATTGGATCTGACCAAGGAGTGCTTTTTTATTTGCGAGACCGGATTCGACGCAGCGATGGGGCCAAGGGTACCCGTGTTGGAGACGCTATCGCATCCCGAACCCTTCCTGTATGGTGCACATCCATCCGGAAACTTGCGCTCGTTGCCCGTCTGGGCCCAACTGCAGACACGCACACGTCTGAGTCCAGTCGAAAGAAAATGAACGAGGACATGTCCGTCAGCACCGCTCGGGAACCAAACAACACCGCGGATTCATTGCCACCTTGCGGTTTCGAAACGCGTGAAGCTGAACAACTTTCATTGCTCCGTATACTTTCCCCCCCCCATGAGCGTCGATCCCAGCGTGTCAGCTCCGCCGCTAGCGTACCGCCCAGCTGCGACAGCACCTCGGTGTATGACCCAGGTGAAGATAGGGTAGGTCTTGTACCCCGGGTCCCAAAACGGAACCAGGCGTACGGCGAGGACGAGGAAGCCGGGCAGGGGAAGAAGCGAAGACTGAGGGTACTTCGGTCGTAGGTACGTAACTGGGGACATCGTATGTACGTCTAACCTGACACTACATAACCATTGTCTAGCGCATGACCCCCATCTCTTGACACCGATTACAATGTGATTGTCCCGCAGAGGCACGAACGGGCGGGATCGCGATCGCTGCGGAGGACGACAACGCGCCGTGCCCTTTCACCGCGCGTGCGCACCCCCATTGACATTGAGTGGCGGCAGATGGCGTCGATTCTCCGCAGTGCGTCATGGTGGTGGGTGATTCACTGCCTCTTCGATGCCTTCCGAGAGCACCGGGCGTAATGCGATGTCCACCTCAGACCAAGCTCATGTCCGCCCCTCCTGGTCCTAGGCCTGATCCGACCTCTCCCGTCTCTTCCATGTGCGGTCCAGTCTCGCACCGTCACCTTCGCATTTCATTCCTGGATGCTTCACATCTCGTGCTCCATGTTTCGCGTTCACAGTTCTAAAGCTAAGCTTGTACTGAAAGGTGACGTGTGACGATCGGATACGAAGGCTCTGCATCTGCTTCTGTGGTCACGACCGGGCAGCCTTGTGGAGGCCCGTCCATGGTCTCCTACAGCTTGGAAAGTGGCTTGCGTTGCCTTGCTCAGGACAATGCAAATGGAGCGGACCGGCTCCGGTCGGCTCCAACGCACGCTGGTACCCACAGAGTGTACCTAGAGACCCCGTCCATTGTCCGTCGCCTCTGCCCTCGTTACAGCTGTTCGAGTTGTCTACCCGCGTACGTAACTGCGCTGCCACGCCAAGTCCGCGTTGTTGTCCCGCTTTGCGAGTCAATTCATGGCGAGGGCGTATCAGACGACCACAGGAGGAGCGCGGTCTTCTTTGCTACCCCGGGTCCACGCGCGCCCCCTCCTCAGCTATCTCTTCGCGAATTCCCTCCCACAGCGTGACCAATCTTGATCCACGCTATCTTCATTCCGTATTCGCACCCTTCCAGAGCCAGCAGAGGCACATACCATCAACACGTTGCCTTGGCCGTGTCAGGCAACCCGGCTTCGTCATTCCCTCCTCCAAACCAACTCGGGCAGGTGCTTCTATACAGCCACCGCGTCCGAGGTAAATACCCGCCTCCCCATCCATCCTCCCCCTCTCCCTCACTTGTCTTCCTGTCCCCATGTTTCCTTCCTCAGTCCTCTCCTCACCTGCACTCTCCGCTGCCAGTCGTCTCTCAGACGGGAGCAGTCGGCACTCTGATCAGGGCCACCCCTTCCCCCGCACGAAAAGCCAGCCCGAATTCGAGATCGAACGTCTTCACAAACCCACCAACGGCGTACCCAAACGACCATCCGCACGGAGACTCCAGTCAGACTATGCAGCCGAGCATGCATTCCGCACGACCGTCTCCCGCTTTCTCACAGCCAAAGCACGTCCCTTTACTGCATCCGGTCGCATCCCCTTCGATCCCACCGCACTCGTCCTCTTCTTCCGCTCAAAGGTGCGTCTCCCTCTCAGTCTCACCTGTGTGACGGTGCATTGAACCCTGGAACAGAGTGGCATCACTCACTCGCTCGATTTCCCCATCGATGTAGATTATGACACACCGCCAGCGATGGACGTCTTGATCGCCGCATGTCGGCCTCACCAAACAGCGGGAATCAACGTCTTCCCCGACCGCGACTCGCTCTTCTACCCACCTAACCTCCCTCTCACCGCCACGCTCGAGATCGCGAACCACCCCATCCTCGATGCGGTGCGCAATGCTCTCTTTCCAAATCTGCCCGTCGGCCACTACCTCATCACCGTACGGGATCGACTAGAAGTCATAGCGAGTGGCTGTCGGATGTCTCCACAACCGCGCACGTTGCGGAACGACGGCCGGGTGGCTACGATCTCGGTAACCCTCCCCGTACAACACCGCGGGGGTACCATGATCGTCCGCGCCGCCGATGGCAGCGAGGAAAAGTTCTTTGGAGGCGGTCAACCCGAACAGGTTGAATGGACTGCCTTCATCGCAGAATGTGAATATGAAGTCGAAGCTGTCCAACAGGGGTGTCGGATGAGCATCTCGTTTGCGGTCCATCTCAAGACGTACGGGCCCTCGGTGGACCCGCTCATTACGCCGAGCGAACACTTTTTGGACCTATTGTCCCCCGTATTGAGCTTATCACGAGGGCGAAAAGTGGCGTTTTACCTCACGCAGGAGTATGGTGTAAATCCAGCCGAAGCAATAGCCGAGTCATTGGTGCCACATGTACGTCTGTTTCTACGCGTTCCTGCGTCGCGCCTTGCCGCCTCACGTCGCCTTGCGCCTTGGCGGAGATGCGTGCGATGCAGGCAGCACGGCGTGACCAGTGAAAAGGGGCCGAGCTGACAGTATCCTGTGCGATTACCAGCTGAAAGGAAGCGATTCGCTCTTGTACCACGCCCTCAAGGCATACAAGCTTGCACCAGAGCTCCACTGGGCTGCAGGGGGATACATCTGGCCCATTGACCGCACGGTCGAATGTGGCAACGATGCCCTGACCGACTCGCCCACGGCCGCCGCCATGATGCCGTTTTCCACGCCCTACAGCTCGCCTGCCAAACGCAACGTGCCAATACCGGTAAGACCGATGAGCTACTACGGCGATCCCGCCGAAGACGAGGAACTCGATACAATACGGACGGAGGCGGACATGATTCGGTTACGGGTGGAAGAGTCAGGTGCGATCGCACTGGCAGACGCGGAGATAACCATCTTGTCGGATTGGGCACCTGGACCAACGACAAAGGAAAAAGTATATTTCTCCTCGGGCGGGGAACTAGAAAAGTTGATCGTAAACGTGTTGATGGTCACGTTTGTCCCATGAGCGCGGACTCGTCCTCTTTTTTTTAGTCGCTGCTGTGGGGAGGCGGAGATTCAGCTGGCCTGTTTCTTTTCTTCTTCTCCACTTTTTGTCTCAGCTATACTAATATTAGTGACATGTTACCATCTGTAATATTTTTGCACTTGTATACGAGAGCAGAATGGAAATACGGGAGGCATGGATGGGGACGCGCACGCTGCGTCGCGAGACGAGACGAGTGGTGGACACGGGCCAAGCGGGACATTTGATCTCCGGTCCAATCTCTGCTGTTAAGCAGTCTGGCGCGTGGTCGTCGCCTTCGTTTGTTTCGTTCACAGCGCGCCCTGACCAGATGGGCATCTGGGTCGTCGTCTAACCCTCAAGCCCAAGCACTGCTGACTGCATCGTCCTCCGACCAAGGTTTCTGATACAGAGTGCTTGCTGTACACACGATGGTCGCATCGTTCAGATATAGAACACACGTGTGACGGCACATTTAGATTGACAGGGTGCAAGAAAGAGACGTTCAGGCGGACATGTCGGGATCGACTTGGGACATCGCTGAAAGGGACTCGGCAAAATAAAAGGCGCCCATGTGATATACGCTCGCTGTCGATGTATCACACTCAGGTAAGTGGTCCGTATGTAATTTTGACCGCTAGGGGAGGGTGCAGGCTCGGACGCCAGCGTGTGTGATGAGGGTGGTCGCATGCGTCTACGGTACCTTGGGCCACACCTTGACACCATGGGTGTTTTTATTTTTCTTACACCCGTGGTTCCTTTGCTTCCCCGCTTTTTTCGGGGTACTCTGCAGAAGGGGATATGTAGTAGGTCCATTTGGTCTCGTCAGCTGCTTCTCAATGGTGTCGCTTGTCCAAAAAAAAACTGAAAAATGACACCATGCAAGAATCAGCTACAGGACTCGTTACGGACGTCGACCACATACAGCATTCCGCATCTTTTTGGCTTGGGTTCCATCCGGGTTTTCCTCTCCACGTCTGCGTGCTCGTGTCGATGCCGGACATCGCCAAGTCTATGATCATCCACATTGCTGTGATCCCGCCCATGGAATTTCTTCATTATCCACCTCCAAATCTGTTTCGACACGTTGCAGTTGATATGGTGTACATAGCCATGGCCCCATGGTAGACCGCCATAATACTAATGTTGCTGTGTTGATCCGAACTGCCGAACCGTTTTCTCGTGCTGCAAAGTTTGCACTGGTGTGCACGTCGCAGAAACATCATCGCATGTTCTTGTCTCTCGAGGCTCTCGTTTGAGATCCGGAGCCAGAATGACATCACCTCTGGGGGTTGGGTAGCAACGTCTTCAGTGGATGACTCGGTCGCACGTCTCACCGTCGGACCATGTACTGACACCACTCGACACATTCGCAACGGATTTTCTACTCCCTCCTGGCGGTGTCCTCGGACTGCCAGAACGGGAGCAGGCAGCTTCCACTCCGCTGGGTCAGGACGCTCCTGGCTTCAGGCAATGCACAGGAGCATGGCATGACAAGAAATCCCGCGTCTCCTAGGATCAGCCGTACGTGTCCATTTCTCGCTCCCTTTGTCTCAATGAACAGACTCACCCACGGTGACTAACAGGTCTGGCTTTCCAGTGTTAACCAGATGTGTGGTGGCCGTCATGACACTAGGGGCCCAGGGCTACGTCGTCACGCACGTCCCGGACTCGTCAACGTCTACGTCGATCCATTGGACCGAGCCTTGTCAAGTGAGTAGCTCATTCCCGCCCGCTGCCCAGCGGGCCACCCATGATGCGCAGCAAGGCCCCGTTATACACCAGGTACCCTTTCCTGTATTCCGTCACACCGATTCGGGTTCTCTCACATCGAGTTCCACAGAAGCTCGTTGGCGCAGGTGTTTGATTGATGGCTGCTCGTTCTTTCGTTTTCATGATGGTGCCCACTTGGTGTTGTTCATCATCCGTCAATGAACTCGGTTGATCTGATTAGTCGAGTGATAGGCGAGTTCATCGATATTATCACAGACCTGGGTCTGCGCACCCGTGTACATCCATATGATCTTTGATCTGAAGCCCTGAAAAGTCCTCATGTCCGCTTTCCGGGTCATTTTTTGCACTTTGATACTCCCGAAGCAGATCGTTGGCTCCCGAGTCGCCTCCAGGTAGGTGCCAGAGATTTGCAGATAGCTCTCACCTAGAACCTCTGTCGCTTCAGCTTGTTTTTCAACATTTCATCGGGAAGTTGCCCTCTGGCGTTACCATCCAAAATTTTCCAGGGCGACACATACGGTCGTTCCTACCGCTGCATCTCGACGTTCCACTCAGGTGTCCCTTTGGCGGGTGACGCGTGTTCTGATCCGCGCGGTCCTCATGGCTCCCCACTTCTAATTGAATTCCAGATCCTGTGCGATTCATTGGAGGTCAGATGCAAAACGATTCGCAGAGAGGGGGGGAAGTTGGTTCTCCGAGACGATCAAGGCTGCCCCGCTCTAAAATCGTGAATACACCCTTGGGTGTAGTGTCCCAGCCAACCCAACCCAGACGACGCTCCAGGGACAAAAAAGCGTGGAAAAACTGCTGATTTTCATGTGTCGTCTCTACAGATTCCTGGGACCGTCGCGACTGCCGCCGACCGTGTACGGACACCAGTGTGCCGGGCACCCCTCTACTGCTCGTTCGCGGATATCATAGATGGTCCCAGTTGTGACACAACGAACAAGCTCGTGATGATCCAGAGACCTGGTGAAGTGGCAAATACCCGTCTATGTTCATATGGGACAAGGATCTCGGAACGTTCGAGTATTGGTACGAAAATGGCGAATGGAGAGGGTGACTGTGGCCGAACATGGTTGTGAGCCTGTTGATCCTGCCACCAATCCCAGTGTAAGGAACTCGCAGCATTCTCCACATTGCCACAAGATCCATCCGTCTCGCTCATCTCTCGAGGACATGTTTGGTACGCCTTCTAACAGCAATACTTCCGCGCTGCAAAAAGCGGTCACGTGCTCTTTTACATCCAGCATGACCTGTTTCACGTCATCCGCGCAAAGGCCGTTGATTGCTCCAAGAACGCATGGCCAACCGATATGGATGGTTACGAGCGAAATTTTGTGCGCGTTGGGGACTTCCTACATGTCAACCAACGACGTCACAGATACCAGCGGTGAAACAGGGTAAGATCCCGAACATGGATCCCATTCTTTGTGGGAGGGCGTTGAAGCATTCAAGTAATACATCTCCGGATCCCGAGTCTGGTAGCCTTCGCCTACCCGTGCGTAGAGAACGGACAGCAGGAAGGAGACCGACTATCTATCACACGGGGGTGAACGGAGACATGGGAAGTGCTCTCGGCCGGATTTCTTGGCTGCAGGGACCCGACATGTTGGCGACCTCCGTGAGAGCGGGTATGAAAGGGCCGGGGGAGATATCGATCCACAGGTCGCATTAGCTGTGAACTCGCAAGACACCTCAGCCGAGGAAGCCATGGCGTTTGAAAATAGGCACTTGTTCGTGGGCTGTGCCACGGCGCACGAAGGTATGCATCAGGTAACGATCCAAGCTTGGAAGTGGGACATACCCGAAATTCGATCGACTCATAACATCCTTGCTCTGCATATTCGTTTATTCACCCTAGAACTCAGTGAGATTGATATCTGAAACATCAGGCCGCGGTTGCCCGTCCGTGACCTGCTGCTCAACTACACGCACATATGGTACACGGGCTAAAGAATAAGCAAGCCACTTCTCTCGCGGTCCGTACATCTCGCGGATCGTCGTTGGTGGGCCGATTAGGCCCTACCTTCTACCGACTGCATCTCTACGTCTCCTGGGACATCGGGGGTCGGTGAATCGGCAAATCCAATCGGGGACGCCACCAGGGCTCGGGAAGACAAACCAAACCCGGTGTCGAGTCCCATACTCTGCCCATAATGGACGTTGTGTAAGTGCAACTCTCGTATGTTCATGATGAACCGGGGTGAGAGGGTGAACACGAAGATGAATGTCAACATGTCCATCACGAAGCCAAACGTGCCCTCGCCAAAGTCAATACTGTAAAGCAAGTGACTGCGTTTATCGAAAGTTGATTGCGTCCGGTTGTGGTTTATATTCCAATGGGGCGGCGGTGGGAACGAGTGCAGAAAGAGAAAGTAAAGGAACGTACGCGAGGAAGTAGAGAATGCCCTCCCTGACGAGAAGGTTGAGGTATCGGTTGACCTTCCATTGCTCGGTCGCCCTGTATGTTTGAATTGATTCCGCATAAAACCGGACGACGGCAAGTCCAAACATAAGCGCGGCGAGAAGAAGCCGAGGAATAAGCTTATATGGGCCAAGCTTGGATGGGGCGGTGGAAATCGGATTGCAGAATGACATGCCAAGTATCTGGGGAGTACTCACTGTAGGAGGTGAACGTAAGTATGAATTTTTGAATAAAAGTGGTTCATGCGCACTTCCCAAGTACGTATGAGGGTTGTCGTAGTACGCCGTAGAAACAGCATAAAGGACGACCGTAACTGCATAAGGCACAAGAAGCAGGCTCATGACGATCCTAGATTGATCGTACATTGCATACACGCGCAGGATCATCACAACTGATTCACATACATGCAGTTTGTCACTTAGACGGTCCATAGAGCACAGATCTACTTACTGTCGGCAGCGGCAAGATATATTGTAAACGCCCAATCGGATACGATGAGGAGAACCGTGCCTTTTGATACATGTGTTGATTTTTAAATGTCCAATGACTGAGGTATCCTACTTACACCTACATGATCGTTATCAGTAATCGTGACATGTGAGGTCGACAAATCTTACATCTATTTGATTGCGTGTTTTTGTCGGGTAAGGAACGTACTAGGATATGATAGAAAACGTGCCAAAGGAGGGCCGGGAATGAAGGCGCTTCCATCTTTCAGAGCGGGATAAGCAGGTCCACACAAGTAGCCTGGCACGGTACATACAAAGTCCTTTAATCCTGTGTAGAGCACCGAATTTTAGTCGCCTCACCCTCTGAACATCGTCTGCGATGACTTACAAGGCAAAAGTAAGCCCTAAATAACGAACCTTCTAAACGCGTCAGGGCCGGTTTGCGCATGGGATACCAGATACGCACAAAAATGAACATCACAGACACAAAAGTCCATGACCTATTCTGTGAAAATGCGATCAGAGTCGCATATCGCGTGTATTCATTGAAACTGGCCAAACCCAAATATAATTTATCTGCAAAGATCGTCGGGATGAAATCCTAATAGAGAAAACGGAAAATACAAGAGCACCTCTCTCGAAAAGGTGATGACTGAATCAAAGAGCAGACTCGGATTTGAGTTTGGAGAGTGGTGATGAACGCGTAGTACTTACCATAATCATATACGACAACTGTAGCAATCACCACTGCAGTGACGATAAGGTGAGGTTGCTCGCCCTAATGGTAAGCACTCTCACGAGACACGTAGTTATTGATCTGCATATCATCCACGGTAGATTGTAAATCGGAAGACATGGTCTGGGCGTGGATTTGGAGGGAGATGTCCAACAAGTGACGAAAGGCGAATTCCGGAAATACCGAAGACACCAGCTACCCAGTTAAATACGCCAATGCATGGCCGAGCCCTTGTCGTGTTACGAGATAGTAATTTCACTCCCCAGGGAACAAGGGCACGTAGGATCCATTAAAGTAGAAAGGGAAGCACGCGGAATGAATCACTGGCGGTCAAGCGTTTCAAAACGGCTGCACCACTGCGTGACTGCATGTGGGGTGGGTGAAGAAGAACGATCACCTACCGTTTAATGGGCGTGTGAGTGTTTCGTCGACCAGCGAGCGTCAGGGTCTTGTACTAACGAGTTCGCCGTTACTCAGTAGAGCCCATACCGCTCCTACTTACGCCATCGACGTGACCTGTCATTTGTTGCAGACCTACCAGGGAGATATTCAACCTATCTGCTCCCCGAGAGTGTGAAAAACCAGGCACAACGCCGGGCGCCGGTGAGGTATCAGGAAACCATGAACGGTGTTCCCTGAATTGATGGCCAATGAACTGTTAGTATTTCAATCTGACGAACCCATGTCGCACTGCGACGGTGTTGTGAGTACAGTAGTTTTGAAGTTGTCATTGAAGTGGCAAAACAGTGGATGGTGCCTACAATGAGCTTGACCTAGAGAGGCGTCCCTCAGGCTAGCACGTCTTTCCCAGCCGTTCCCATAGAAGCTCTGTCTGAGACCACGACGTCTTCAACAGGTCTAATTAGAACAGAGCCTTTCATATACTTGTGTCCATATCATCAGATGTGGAACGATCACATCCACCATGTGAGTGGCCCCTATGGGGTATCCAACGCATCTGGTGACTTAAATTGACCGTTCGACTAATTTTCTCATGTTGTCCGAGTCGTCCAAAATGACCTGGTGAATTGAGTGTCGCTAGTCCCAACTTGCCCTGTATCAGTCTCTTTCCGACAGTCACTAGGCGGTGCCATTCACTTGTCATGCATTCCTCGTCTAGTTAAACATCGTTACGACCGATTTAACGCTCCCTGCGCCTCTCCATACTTTGCGTCGCTGACTGATTCGCTCTGTGTCTGCACGCTCCGCCAGTATGCTCGAGGACAGTCGTCGCATTTCTTCATTCATCACAGGGTCGCTCGGGCTGACCAGCATTTTGGGTGCGTCATCCAATTGAGGCTGAGGAGGTACTCCCTAGAACATAGTCATGCTGAGTAACTTTAGTCTCGGTGCTGTCGAACATTAAGGTGAACCGTGATTGTCACTGACTGGGCGTTTGTGGCGTCAGTCTCGGTAGGCAAAATTCAGAAGTAGAGTCTATGGAACACCCGCTGTGGCCTTCGGCGGGAGACACTGGGACGAGTGGCGGGACAAAGAACAGGACCACGTTCTGTTGGGACTGCAATATACAGGTACAAGGGGCGACTGCCAAACCCTATGGACACGTCGGAACTATATACGTGACCTGTATGCCAATCGTAGTGCGGCAACTATGTCAGAGCGTTACAGTCTGATCGTGGAGGGAATCCTTTCATGTTCCCAGTCTAGCCCTAGGAAATGGTCGTGTTATTGCTCTGCCAGCGCTTGACAGTGCTACACACCTGGTATTCATCCTCGCTAATAAACGCAACAGAATACAAGAAACGAGACGCTGGGACAAGCAAGAGTGAGTTTGGTCAATCGGACGTCGCCCGAATGCACCACCATTAGTGTCGTCACTGGTTCAGTTAATTCGCCGCGCACAAATTCAACACAAGCCATTCACGAGGTTCAGACTTCCCAGTTGTCTATCAAGGTCCTTCCCATGGACAATGTTTTGGCGGTGGGTTGTGATAGTTCTTGGTGGAACCCACATGCCACTACGGAGGCGAAAATGCGGTGTATGGTTTCTGGTTGGGCCTCCTGTTTTGCTACAAGCCAGGACATTCAAATCAGACGCTTTTATCGCTCTTATTCTCGAGCTCCTCGCTATTTCCAGGTGCATCTGACTTGGGGTATCATTGGGCGTTTCAAACGACGCTAATGGATGCAGCTGGAAAATCTCGACACTCCACGCAAAAGGGACCGAGTTCTGGACCACTAGAGTATAAGAATTCGGTGTTAACTCGCCCGACCACATCGCAGATGGCCGCGCTCGTGAACAACTAAGCAGGTTGCAAGTTGGCCTAGGTCGAGTCTGCCTGTGATCACCAACAAATGAAACCCGATGAATGGTGCTCTAGCCTCTGATCCCAATGCCCTATCTCACCGGACTCATTTGGCGATAATAGATGCGGAAATTCCAGACTCACCGAATATCATGGCGATTCATATCCGTCGTCCCGGCGGCCTTATACCGCCACCCCGTGTAAAAGGCCACTTTTTCATCACCTCGGTCGTCTTTCTATCATTCGAGTCAATTCACGCATGTCTGATAACAGATATGTGTGGCGGTTTTGCCTTTCCTGAACCTGGCATTCTTTTTCAAATCATACGAATTGGCATTGGTTCTCTCAGGGATGGGTGAAGGATTCGCTACCAACACCAATTATTGCATTGCCAATGAGGTGAAGTGGATGGTAGTCTTTCCGGCTTCTATGCGACGAAAATCCTGATCCCAGGAGCAGAACTCAATGTGGAATGATGGCTGTATAGACAGTTTGGAAGAAGTTGCATGACCAGAGCATGTGCCGGTTACTTGATGATATGTTCGCCGTTTAATGGATACACCTACACGTTCGCGATCGTTCAGAATATGTGCTATCGTTTCCGCCAGCGTGGATACATAGGAAATAATGACCAGAGTCGCGCCCGGTATATGTCGACTCCAACTTGGATGGTCTCTGTGCAGAAGCCTCGATCTACGCCGCGGGTCGCCTAGCGCCGGGGGAAGAGGGATTCCTGCGTATGAGCTCGTAAAGCCTCGTCTTTGTAATTCGTGTGATTAGAAGGTTCGTTGCGATTGACTACCTTTGACGGTCTTCGTTTTCTTGACACAGGAGTGGTGCTCGGGCTCTTCGAAATAAGTCGGGATCATCTGATCCATTGAGAAGTCCGCGGAAGTAAACACTGAACTGCACCTCCTAGCTGCCAGCAGCGTGGTTTCCAGTCACCCTATCTTTGGGGGATCGAATGCAGACCTTTAAGAACAAGACGCACTTGACGGATCACTGTCTTCAGATCCCCCACGTGAGGTCCAGTGCGTGTTTGCAAACGAGATAACCTGACTCTCGAGATTTGTTCTAGATTTGCTTGCGAAAGATCACTGTGAAGATGCCATGGTGAGGCTCCAGTAGCGAAAGATTTCCCTCCGGGACAGTCTGAGCAGTTTCCATCGTTCAGTAGGCACGGTTCCATCCATTGTTCAACAGTGATGGACAGTTTAGCAAGCGGCGATGACGAAAAGAAGTTCTTTAATCTTCGACAAAGACGTCCAGTTTGAGTGTGAGTGAGAATAATATTTTACCGATGGTCTCTGGTGATCTGGGAAGTCAGAGGGCGTGAAAGTAAAGGACTCACCAAAGCAGAATTTTTCACACGCGCCCACCCCCCCCCCCCCCCGCCGCCCCCCCCCAGCCCCACCCCCCACGTCAACCCGGAC
>JBBPJW010000427.1:0-30606 GCA_038088935.1 Pulveroboletus aff. viridisquamosus
CCACACCATGAGGATGTGGGAGAATGGAAAGGAAGCACAGATATAGATCTATGAATGAAGCATGGCTGCCTGAAGGCCGAGGAGATCCAATCTGGATCTCTGCCACAGATCAGATCCTAATCTAGATTGTAAGATCAGATATCATCGGGAGATCTGGATCTCATCTGAGATCTGCCACATCATGTGACCAATACCTTGTGCTGGGGAATACTCTGATATAAGGACTAGCCTTAGCCTAGGGTTTGCCTTATCAGGCAACTCGTTCGCACGATCACGTGCAACTGATCATGTGACCAGCGCATCTCGTGCTCCACAGTTCCCACGGTCACGTGCGACCGTCGTGTTAGGCTTGAGCCGTAACAATTACCTTACTTACTCACATCTGTTCCTTCACTTCTAGATAACCTGTTTCTGGCAGTTGGTCTAATTCTTTGAAAACTAGTTTTAAGCATGACAAGTTAACTAGTCCCAAGTTTTCTTGTCCTTCCAACCTCTGATATTGTACTTTTGTGCAATTCTAATTGTTACAAATTACTTGCTTGGATCCCAAGTCCTAATTAGATTTGGTGTTCCAGTACTCCACCATTTTTCCAGCTTTTTCCACTTTTCTTCAACTTCTTTTCTTTTTCTTCCATTTTTATCTTTTATGCTCAAGCTATTGGATCCTCATATATTTTATCAAGACTATTGAATTCACTCAGATCAATGTCTAGCATCACCTTCTGCTGGATAATTTGTATTTACTGATTCTGGGACACTGCTAACTTACCCATTATAATCTATTGACCATATGTATTGAGCAGTACCTCATCTGTTTACTAGATAATACATGCAAACATCCTATATATCCTCTATAGCTCTGTACCACTCTGACCTCAGCTAACTCTAACTCTAAACCACAACTCTTTTTATCTTTCCCTGGTAGTTAAGTCCCTATTACCCTTGACATAGTGGTCTTTTGCATTGCTTTGCCCCTCAGGGCAGGCCATTTTTATCTGATAATATACCTTTTAGGAAAATACCTCTATCTTTATCTCCAACTGACTCTGGTTCTTCCTGAGCTTGTAGCATCTGACCCCTTTTGTTATGTTTCCACCATTTTCCATTATCTGTTTTCTAATCCTCACAGTTCTTGAAGTATGCTCACTTTACTGATTCAACAAGATCCCAGGAAATACCTATCTCTTTCCCTCTGCACTCCAATGCATTTATTTGCACTCTATCTCATATGCCCATGATAATTCACACTCTCTGGGCATTTCTGTCACTCTGTAGAAATCTTTGCCCCTTTATGATTATACTATAATTGCCCTTATTCTCTTCTTTGCAGTTTGAGCTTGAGTTCATTTGCATCTTTTCTTGTTGTTATCTTTGTTATATCTGCCTGTATTTTTCCCATTCCCAATTTCAATTTCTTTTCCAGACTTTCCTGTCTAATCTCTCTGACCTTTTTTATATCCTTTTCCTGGAATTCTTATGTTTCTCTTATTCTCTGTTCTTTCCTTGACTGGAGCTACATCATTTGTTGATGCACCCTACCTCTCTGATCTTTCTTTGGATACCTTTACATCTTTCTGCCTTGATCCTGGGAAACCCTTCATTTCTCTGAGCCTTCTTCAAACTTCTCTATTCTCTCTGCTTTATACCCTGGAAATTCCTTGCTCTCTTCTGGCCTTGTTTCTGATAACTTTGTGTTACTTTAATGCATTACTTTTTCTCTCAGAACCTGTCCTTTCATTTCCCTGGGTATTTCTTTTTCTTGGGACATTTCTGCTCTTCCTGTGTTCTTTTGGAAATTGGCTTTTTCTTGTGTTTTCTTTGATCAGTTTCTTTTCTTCTATAGTCTCTTCTCCACTCCTCTGGATATTTTCAGATATTTTCTTCTTCTTCCCATTCTCTGCTGGCCTTTGGCCCTTTACTCTATTCCTAGTCAATAATAGAATGTTAATCTTGAAAGAAGAATAGCCTCTAGTGATAGCATCTAGCAGTACATCAACTGGCAACTCACCAGCCCTAGTTTATGCTTTGCTTCCTTTCCCTTAGTCCCATCACTTGCCCCTTCACTCTTTCTTTATTATATTTCTGCCCTCTTCCAAAGCAGTAACCAGTAAAACTATATTAACTATCTTTTCTCTATTTATGCAGTGACCAGATTTATTTTGCATTGACTGTTCTCCTTTGACTACCCATTTGTTACTCATATAGTGACTGGTCTCCTATCTTATCAACTGCCTCCACCTCTGATCTCTTCCAATCCTCTCTAATCTTCTTCTGAGTATTGACTAGGCTATATCTATGCCAACTACTCTAACCTTACCTTTTTTCACACCCTGTCTTCTGAATATTATTCACTCTTCTTAATTCACAACACATGCAAATGCAGTACATTCCTAAGTAATTACAGTTGTGTTGTTATCAGAGAGGCAGAATTAGCAAGCAAATCTCAGTGCAATATGTTATAATGCATTTTTTTCATTTTTCAGATTATGTGACTTTATCTTATCTTTTTATGTGGTTATCTAATCATTTATCTTATCAGGACATGTAATGAGTCATGTGACTCAGGGCATAGGGTTAGCCTCATGTCTTTGTCCCTGCAGGGTCAGTCCTTATTTTCATTTCTTCTAAACTTCTGTTTTATTTCAGAAAAGTGTGACTTTTTTTTTCTTCTAATCACTTCTCTTCTTTTTGATTCCCATGCCTTATGCATGGAAATCTCTCAACAGGGTCTTGATTTGTGTGCAGGCATATAACATATAAATACTGTAGCATTAGTATCTCAAAGCCCTAGCTTTAAGCACTTGTATTTTACTTATGTTTACTCTAGCTTTCTTTTTGTTATACACTAGCACTACTTAGCTAGGGACTATTTTTCATTTTTACCCTAAGCTAAGTTTTCTTTACTATTTACTATCTTTGATTACTTTCTTTGATCTTATCTTATCTTATATCTTATCATGTTATATAATTAGATCTAGCCTGGTCTAGTCTTTAAACCTCATGTAGCATAGCCTTTTATCTTATTGTAGCCTAGACTTTCTCTGATGTCATGGCCTAGTTCTCTGATGTTATACCTTACCTTTGCCTTGCTTTCATTTACTAATTACTCTCTATTTGCCATTGGTTCCTATTTAGTTTCTCTTTGTCCTATTTCCTTATTTAGCATTATTCTCTGTATACCAGCTACCTCATATATTCCTTATGGCCTGGTCCATGCACACTTTGTAGCAATATATAAAGGAACAATGGCATAGACTGGTTTTCCAGTCTAGAGTACTTGTTTACCTTGTTTCCTAGTGCCTTCTTTAGGCTGCCATTCTTTTATCCTCTCCAATTTTGGGCACCCTCCAAGGTGATTTCCTCTTATTGTTGGTCTGGATCCATAACACTTTTTACCATCTCTTTTCTTTTTCTTGAGTTTGTGGCATGTTAATATTGGTGTACATAATACAATATCCACTTCTCCAAGTTTTCTCTAACCTTTACTCTGCAGTCCTCTGGCTCTGCCTTGGCCTCAAGATTGACCACCATAACCTTTGGTTCCCCAGCCATATTGTATAGTGGCTCAAAAAACTATTCCAATATTTGCATGTTTTGCACTAAATGCAATGGCTTTCAATAACTACTAATTATTATGCTAGGCTATAAGTGTATGAAATGCTGTACTTGCTCTTGACTTTTTATTGGTACAATGATCAAAGCATTTGGTTATGTTTTAATAACATGGCAACCATATCAAAATGATAACTCTTTGAAACAGTTTTTTGACTTTAAATAGAATATAATATTTAGTACCTGATATGACCTCTCTTGGCCTTGATAACTGCTTGAATCATTTTAGGCATACTTTCTATCCATTTTGACACTCATTTACAGAAATTCTTTCTTACTCTATCACCACTCTATTCTATAATTGATGAACTCCTGTAAATACCCTCTTATAACCTGAAAGACATCTTTTTAAATGACCTTAAGTGTATTCAATAGGATTAAGGTCTAGAGATTAAGCAGGCAAATCCAGAAACTTGATATCTTGCTCTTTAAATCAGATTTGAGCTCTTCTAGATATATGCTTGGGATTATTATTTTGCTGAAAGATGATTTTATCTGAAGGAATTCCAGAATTCTCCATGCTCTATAACAACCCTTTCTTTAAAATTGCCACATACTATTTAGCATCCATTCTTTCCTCAACCTCACTTAAAACTTTCACACTATTCCATCCAATATAGCCTCATATTATGAGTGATTCTTCTTTAAACTTGACTATAACTTTAATCTTCTTAAAACTTATCTCCTCTTCTTTCTTTTTCTACATATATTCTTGTCAATCTGATCCAATTCTATTGATTTTTAGTCTTATCTGACCAAATTACCCTCTTCCAGTCCTCTATAGTCCAATGCTAGTACTTTAGAGCAAAGTTCAACCTGCTTTTTCTATAAATAGTAAAGAAAAGAGGTTTTTTCTTTTTTACTACAGCTTCTAAAGAAGCTTCCTTGAGGGTATTCCTGACTGTTTGTGGGCAGACAGGAGTATTAACAATAGAATTGATGAAATAAGTGGCCTGAATTGCATTACTGGCCTTTCCAGTAAGAATATGTTAAACAATAGCTTGCTTGTTAATAGGAGAAAGTTTTGAAGAATAACCACCATGATGATTTTCCTTCTCTGGTTGGATTTCCTAAAGGACCCTTGCCATAGTAGACTTCCCTAGACCAGTTTGAGATGCAATTTTCCTACAGAAAAGATAAAGAGAGGCAAAAGAGATAATATTATCTCTTTAAGCAGCAGAAAGATGTTTTATAATGGAAATAAGGGGATTTATTTGTAATGATAGGGTTTATATATGCTGCAGGCTAATTATGACATAAGATTAACATAATATATTAATTACATAAGATATATAATCATTTTACAGCACTTTAGGGTCCAATATATGTAATGGGAATTCAAAGTCAAAAAACTATTTCAATAAGTTGTCATTTTAATATGGTTGCCATGTTACCAAAACATAACCAAATGCTTTGATCATTGGATTAATAGAAAGCCAAGAGCAAGTACTGCATTTCATACACTTATAGCATAGCATGATAATTAGTAGTTATTAATAGCCATTGCATTTAGTGCAAAACATGCAAATATTGGAACAGTTTTTTGAGCCACTGTAAGGTAAAGTCAAGTCCCATTCAATCTAGGAAAACTCTCTTGAACCTTTTCAGAAAACCTTCAGATTTCCTCAAAAGTCCTCAGAGCTATGTCTTTATTCACAGTTCAAGCCCATCAGTGTACTCAACTCTAAAGTTTACTTCTAAAGTTTTTCTTCTTTGTAATCCTAAGTCCTAGCAGTATCTTTGCACCTAGAGCTTACCCCCCCCCCCTGTAACCTTCTATAGTTTTAACAGTATGCTTGAAATATGAGTTCCTTCTAGCATCTAGAGATCAGGATTGACAGGTTTATCAGCCATTTACTGGATTTTTAACAGAATGTTCCAGAACATAACAAGAAAGCATCAGATATGCATGAAGAGCAGAAGCTAAGATATATATAAAAAAGAAAAGGGGATTAATTGTAACAATGCCCTGATTCTTTACTATCACATGTATACCTTATGGCTAGTAATATATAAGGGCAAGAGCATAGACTGGATTTCCCCAGTCTAGAGCACTTATTTCATTGGACTTTCTCTCTTTGTGGGCACCCTTCAAGATAGCTTTCTTTTTTTGGGTTAAGTCTATAACAAATATACAGGTGCAGTATAAGCACTTCATCAGGCATAATAGTCAATTTCATTGTTCAGAATGTGTGATCTCTATTACTTCTATTTGTTATAACACTTTTTTTAATTTTCTTTTCTTGATAATAGTGCTATAATTTTCATTTTGTTTTTCTCTCCCTTGTTGTTTTATTCTTTAATTTCAAGTTTGAATTATTTCAGAGTATTTTAGAGTATTTTAGAGTATTTGAGGTTTCTTGTTCTTTTTCAATCATTAGCTATTGCAGCATGAAATCCTTCCTGTAATTTACAGTATCTTATTTCCTTGGGATAGAACCCTACAGAATCTGATCTATGCATGCTATAGTATAGTGTAGTGTATAGTGAGTCCAGTATACTCATGGCTTTTCAGCCTTGTACAAAACTAGTTCTGGTAATAATATACTTAGCCAAAAGCTATACTTAGCATTAAAGGCCCTAAACTCAGATTTACTCTTTTTACTGTTGCTTTTCCCTATTGATTGCACTTATCAGGGTATTTCCTGTTAAAGTTTGCTCTTAGTTATTGCTGGGGCACAACACTATCATGCATTCTATAAAGTTATTTTCTATGTATGATCAACTACACAAGGCAACATTGAGTGTTTCTTTGAATGTGTATAACAAACTTTATCTCAACAACTATTCTGACAAGGAATGGTACCATATAGTTTCCAAGGAGCACCTGGAAATTACCCTTACCAAATTTGATTGTATTCTTAATCCTATTAGCATCTTTGACATGATAATCTTTGACTGCCACAAACGAATGATTATTTCATCTGACGGCCAGAGATAATCAATCGTACCCTGAAAATTAGAGTGGTCACTGTCACCTGTGAGTCTCGCAACCAATGAAGCCGAATAAAGAGTACATAAGGCCCACCCGACCTAGACCGAAAACAGATCATCAAGCACTCGTTGAACGCTTAGGTTTGTAGATCTGAGTCATGTCGACAACAAAGTACGTAAGTCAAATTGCCTTGTACCTGACCACGACACGAGCGCATCGTCCCTCCAGGGTACAAGACTGAGAGGCTGGGGTCTGACTGCTTTCTGTAGGTGAACTGGCGGTTTAGACGTTGGCCTGCGGAGACGGTATCGTTGGGGATCCAAAATGAGAGGCCGAAAGGGGTTGATGGACCCGTCAGCGCCCATACCCAGATACGCAGAACACGCGGCCCTGCCCGGCAATTCCAATTCCGACGGGCCTGATGGTGTCAAAGCAGCCTTCCTCGAAACGCTCGACGGTCCTGCATCAGCTGTTGCACCAGTCTGCGTGGATGAAACGGTGTGGCAAGACGCTCGAAGACGAGGGGCCTGTGGAGCAGAGAGCATATGTTATGTCGCCGAGAAAGGATAGTGTCTCTTTACGTAAGCAACCGATCGAGGGGGACAAAGTGCGTTATCCCTGCTGTCACATAAGTAACCCACCAAAAGTCTTCTCCTTTTCCGCTCACTCCTTTGTCTCCTCTACCTCATGTATGTCCCGGTCTTCTGTTCTGCTCGTCCATTGCTCACTCTTGTCCTAGGTCGGACATCTCCAACGCCGGCTCGGCGACGACCGCCACGTTTGTGACTGCCCTCGCCTTTAACGCCATTGTATTCGGTATTGAAATCGTCGCATTCACCTTCCTTCGTCCGTACTTCAAAGCCGTGTATGAGCCCCGTACAGTTACCCCACTCGACGAGTACGCTACTTCACCCTGACTTCACCCCGCCACTTACTTATATTTTATCTCGCAGTCAACGTGTCAGGCCATTCAACTCCGGCTTGCTCACATGGCCGATCGCACTTTACAAGGACGACTACAAGGACATTCAGCGTGCCAACGGACCTGACGCCTATTTTTTCGTCCGATTTCTCCGCGTGATGATTCGCATCCTTGTCCCTATCTGGATCATCTCCTGGATCGTGCTCTTGCCTGTTTCTTCAGTCAACAATTCCATCCCTGGAAATACTGGTCTGAGCAGATTCACATTTGGAAATATCACGCCTAATCACAAAGAAAGATATGCCGCCTTCATCATTCTCGTTTGGCTCTCGACCTGTGAGTGTCTACAAGCGTTCCTGATTCTGACAGTTTTTGATACACAACCCGTGGGTCTTGTGCAGTTTGGATATACTGGAACATCAAACACGAAATGGGCCATTTTATCAATGTCCGGCAGCTTCACCTTCTCACTCCCATGCACTCTCGCTCTACTCAGGCAAACACCATCTTGGTTTCTGGCATTCCTTCCAAGTATCTGTCTGAAAAGGAACTGACACGACTGTATTCACGATTCCCAGGTGGCGTGAAGAAGATTTGGATCAATCGGTATGTCATCCACCTCGATCGCGAAATCATCGCATAGATCTGTAATTTGTCAGTGATTTGAAAGAGCTACCCGATATTTATGATCGCCGTGTGGCTGCATCCGGGAAACTTGAGTCTGCTGAGATTACCTTGCTTTCAACTGCGGTCAAGCTTCGTGTCAAGGCACTCAAAAAGCAAGGTGACAATGCAGCACGTTCTTCAGAGTCCGAAGTTGATGCTGAGCGCAACCTTTCTCTCGCCGAGAAACTCGTTCCCCGCGCGAAGCGTCCCACTCATCGTCTCCCCATGGGTTTCATGCCCTTCTCCCTCCCTTTTATTGGGCAAGAGGTTGACACGATCGACTGGTGCCGGAACGAGATTGCCACGACCACTACTCTGCTTCGTCAAGCTCGCAGGACTATTTCCCAAGAATCTTATCACTCAGCCCCTGATGACGTGGCAGGTGGCAAGGAGAACACTAAACAGTCATACCCACCCCTCAACTCCGCTTTCATCACCTTCAACCAGCAGATCGCGGCACACATGGCCTATGGTTCACTCGCGCACCATGCCCCATACCATATGGCTGATCGGTACCTCGAGGTCTCACCCGAAGATGTTCTCTGGAATAACCTGGGTCTGAACCCGTACGAGAAGCGTGTTCGAATGGTGGTTAGCTATGCAGTGACTGCCGGGTTGATCGTTCTCTGGGCATTTCCCGTAGCGTTTGTTGGTATCATATCCAACATTCAAGGTCTCTGTGTCCGCGAGAGTTGGCTTGCATGGCTTTGCAAAATCCCCAAAGTGGTCCTTGGTATCATTCAGGGTATTTTACCCGCAGTCTTACTTGCAGTCCTCATGATGCTCCTTCCCATTGTATTGAGGTTGCTGGCTCGCTTCGAGGGTATCCCCACCCGTACGGGATTGGAACTTAGTTTGATGACGCGTTACTTCATCTTTCAAGTAATCGTAAGTGTTATTCGTTATTGAGGAGCATATTCTTTTCATCCTATGTATCCGTAGCACTCGTTCCTGATCGTCACCCTGAGCTCTGGGATTATCGCTGCACTTCCAAGCATTCTCAACAATCCTGCCTCCATCGCTAATTTACTAGCAACCTACCTTCCACAGGCGTCAACATTCTTCCTCACGTACGGGATTTTTTTTCCCGGTTCTCATCCTTGAGTGCTTATCCGTACTGAACAGATACATCGTCTTGCAAGGTCTTGCTGGAACTGCAGGTGGCTTCCTTGCCATTGTTCAGTTGGCTGTGTATTATGTAAAGCTATTTGTTCTCGGCAGCACTCCTCGCTCCATCTACGATATCAAGTTCGGACCACGAACTGTTGCATGGGGTACCTTATTCCCTGCTATTACGCTCCTCACTGTCATCAGTTAGTTCGTTCACATTCTGTGGAGTTCCATTGCTAATGCTCAATGTACAGCTCTCGGTTATTCCATCATTTCTCCCATCATCAACGGTCTTGCTACTGCTGCCTTCTTCCTGTTCTACCAACTCTACAAATACCTTTTCTTGTACCAATTCACCCAACCACCGACTACGGACACTGGAGGCTTATTCTATCCCAGGGCCATTCAGCATGTGTTCGTAGGCATGTACATCCAGCAGGTCTGTCTCTGTGCCCTCTTCTTTCTTTCTCGGGACGAGAATGGTAGCCCGAACGCAACTGCTGAGGGAAGCTTAATGGTGGTGTTGATCTTCATAACTGTGAGTTAGGCTCTTTGCTCTTGGTTTCGCACGCTGATACACTGGTCTCACAGGCTGGATTCCACCTTGTAATTAACAACTCCTATGGTCCACTTATCGACGCGCTGCCACTCAGTATCGCTGACAAGACCTACAACTCTGAGGGTTCACCTGAACATGACAGCGGTCACGAGTCAGACGAAAGAGGTCGCTACTCCGTCGACTCCGACGCTGACTCCCCCGACTCCCATGCCGGTCCCTCGAAGCTCTTGAGCTCAGACAGTCCCACTAAAATCGATCCAGCCATACTGCGCACGCGCAGTACCCACTCGTCGCACGATCCTAAATCTGATGCCTACTTTGACGACCTCCATTTTTCGCGACACGTGGACGGGCCTATAGACTATGGGTTTGCGCACCCTGCACTTTCGCGTCCTCAGCGTGTGGTTTGGCTTGCGGAAGATACGCTAGGATTGGGAAAGGAGGAAGTTAAGGCGAACGAGGCGTTGAGCGTGTTGGCAACCACGGCAGGGGCGACAATAGATGAGGGAGGGAAAGTAGAGGTCCTTGCACCGCCCGTGGATCTGAGCAAGTTCTGAGAGGATTCGGGGATTTGGGAGGGTCGTTGAGAGGTGATGCGTGATCTCAAGTCTGGATGTGATGTTGCTTCCCCTTTGTTACTTCCGTCACGAGGGCTTTCAACCAGCCATAATGTTTCCTGCACTTTCTTGTCTATACCCGTGGGTCTATTATGCTCTTGTCTATTCCTGTAACGACGTCGCGGTAATTACATGCGCTGATGACGGCCTCTTAATGTGCATGACCGACGAAAGGTCGTATCCCTGCCTACACGTAGATTGTGAGACCCCCGAGACCGTGTGCGACCTCATTCAATTCGTTGTACATCAAGAACTTTATCTACACCAAATTGTAGACCTCATACAACAGGGCGATATCATAATGGAAACTCGGTTTTCCTGCCCTCGGCGTAAATTTGCCAGCAGGTCCTCCCTATCCCGTGTTTATCCCACCGCCTGCACAGTAGTCAATCACTGTTACTCAGCTTTGGCAGCTTCGCACACAACCAGTGTGACAAGAAAGCGTGGAGATCCACAAAAGCCACACTACCACACCATCAGCGTGAGCATGCATTCATCCCTGCGCGGAGCCTATGACATAACGTTAGTAGACTTGCATGTGTGTGCGAGAGGAAAAAGTCGGACATAAAAACAACACACGGTCCCAAGTGCCACCTCTAAAAGTCGAGATAGTCTTTTCCTGCACCCCATGTCTGCGCACCAGTGCCTGCTGTCCCATACGGATCCTCGGGCACTGCGCCCTCGACGTCCTTGAACGAGAACTCGCGTTTGAACTTTGCTTCGAGAGAAGAGAGCGTAGCGATGAGCTTTGTGCAAGCTTGCTCGAGCACCGCTTGTGGGGTGATAGTGCCATCCGTCTGGATTTTGAGGAGGAAGTAAGGGTGGAGTGGGTGTGGGACTTTGTAGCCCGCGAAGAGGACTTGGGGCATCGAGAGCACTTGGCTGTAGACAAAAGGGTTGACGGAACAAGAATCACACTACCAACAAAGGAGCAAGAGAAGAGCGGTACGTACGCTCGGATCATGTTAGCTAGCGTATGATCCTGCTTGATGACTTTGAACGTGGCCGCGTTTGGGATTTTCGTGTCTTCCGTGACTTCAACCCTGGGTAGGCGTCATCCACTGAGAACGGGGTTGCGATCATGGGTAGGACACGCACGGCTTCTCACCGTCTTCGAGAACGTATAGCTCGAATCGATTTGGCACGTTCATGATAGGTTTGCCACAAGTTGTACTCTGGTATAGCGTGTCCGACGCTCTTCAGCTGGCAGAGACAACGATCAGCGCAACACTCTGGAGATTGGAACAAGTTCAGATTAATCTTTTTTTTTTCACGATAGGGTTCATCGACAATAAATATGGCCTCGCAGGCCTCATCCTGTTCATTTCTATTAGAGACGTCCTCACCTCGGGTGTAGCGGACGGTTGGACTATGGGCGTGTGGCGCAAAGCCGTGGATTTAAACTCCGATCGAGCTTGTCAATCCACCTCTCTACCTGAAGATTGCGGCGAGGCCCCGATACCAACAGCCTCTTCTCAAGGTCAGTTTACGCCAGTCTGACATCCGTGTCATCCAGAACGCCGTTCATCCGGTCGTGAAAGTCGATGGAATATGTATATGGATGCGATTGATGGGATGGATGGATGGATGGATGGATGGATGGATGGATACACGTCAAAACGGATGGACTCGGACTCATGGAGCATTCTTTGGTCTCGTACAGAAATGCCAACCCGCTTCACGAAGACTCGCAAACACCGTGGCCATGTCTCTGCTGGTCACGGACGTGTTGGGAAACACCGTAAACACCCCGGAGGCCGTGGTCTCGCCGGTGGTCTGCACCACCACCGGTATGTCCCTCCAGTCTAACTTCACGGAATGACAGGCAAACGAGGCGCGTAGTATCAACATTGACAAGTACCACCCTGGTTACTTTGGTAAAGTGGGTATGCGCCGATTCCACTTGACTCGCAACGCACAATGGCGGCCGATCATCAACGTCGACAAGCTGTGGACGCTTGTTCCCGAAGAGGAGAAGGAGGGCCTAACGGAAGACTCTGAGATTGTTCCCGTTATTGATACTCTCCGACATGGATACGGAAAGGTGTTGGGCAATGGACAGTGAGTCGATCACGAGGCTCTCGGCCGAGTCTTGTCTGAGGGCTCGTGTAGACTGCCAAAACTACCCTTTATTGTGAAGGCACGCTTTGTCTCCCAAAAGGCTGAGTGGGTGTCGGCTTGTCGCCACTCCTGTGCCGTGTGCTGATGGTGTTGCCAGGGCCAAAATCAAGGAGGCTGGTGGTGTTGTGTCGCTCGTTGCATAGGTTGTTGCTGGTCCGACTTGATTTGTCTACTTCCGCGTCCATGACCCAAAAGCGCGTGCGCAGGTGGTGATCTGACCTTGTAAGCTGCGGGGCGCAGGTCTGCTTTGTTGCTAAAGCCCTCCGCCTTGTCTTTATTTACTTGAGCTCACTCTGAGAGGATCCGAATATGCCACGTTCTGAACCTGTGTCCACCATACAAGCAGATGGGATCACGAGGCCGACAAAGGTTAGATACACATATATCAAAGGACAGGCAAGAAATCCAGCCGTCTAGTGCACACATGGCAAATTTGGTTGCAGCGCCGTGTCTCCCTTTTTCCTTTTTCTTTTTTTTTTCCATGTTCCCTCGTCCTCGCTAGACCTCGCCGTCGTCTCCGCAGTACTGTGCGACCCAACAGACGGCGCGAGTCAGTCCGTGTGGGTGTCCACCGCCGAGCCAGTCCGAGGGCACGTGATTGGTTGCTGTGCGCCCGAGTCTCTAAGCGAAGGCCGCCTGAGGCACTGACGTCGAGAATGCCGTCCCTCTCGACTTGGTGTGCGTCCGTTTCTGCTCCCTCGCCCACATTCTCATTTTTTCCCTAGACCACAACCAATATTCTACCTGGAATCGTTCTCGCCGAATCCAGGCCTCCCCGTTTCTGGCTCGCACCGACACCACCACCTCCCGCGCAGCTGCTGCAATGGCCCAGAACGGCGCCGCCCTCGTCAACCTGGCTACGGTCGATAACACGAACAAGAAAGAAACCAAACAGCTCTTCGGTCCTGACATCGGTGTCGTCAACAACATCCCTGCATGGGCGCACTCCGTGGGAAAGAACACTGCTGCGGACTCCCTCTCCGTAGAGGTGATCAAGGGCTGGATAGCGAAGAGCAAGGAGGTCGGTCATACCTACCCCTACTTCAATTTCCCTATATCTAACCCCGTTCCAGCCCTCTCAGCCCACGACCACTCTGCAAGCACTCGTCAACCTCAAGCGTCCCACTCTGCGATTGGTCCCACTCACGATCGCACCCGATGATGACCCCGACCAAGCAGACTCTCTTCATCACCATGGTTTGGAGTTCGAGTACGACTGTGACGCACCAAAGTGCAAAATTGATGTAAACGTCATCCTCCCTGCTGATCATCCGCTTGCCGAAAACGTGGACTCTCGCGGCTTCTCTCATATCCTCGTCTTCCAGTCCATTGTCGAGGGAGGCTTTGGTAAATACCTTAAGTTAGAGCAAGATGCTACCTTGGAACTAGGCAGATTCGAACAATCCGTTCGTCTGGAGGACGTGGCGTCAGAAAAGTCCCCTGACGACGCTCAAGCCCCAGGGCCTCCTCTTCCACCTCCTCACGGCCATAATCACAGGATGCGTTTCTCAGCCTTCCGTTTCCGCAAACGTTCCGGGGATCGTGCTGCATCTGGTCCTGCCTTGGCTGTTGTTGATGCCGACGCTGCCAATATTTCTGCGGAAACCGAAAGGGATAAAGACTCCAAGGATGATATGCGAGAAGGCGTCAGGGTCACTATTTGTTTGTCCGCCTTAGACGAGGAAGGCTCGGATATGTCTACCGTCAATGAGCAAACTACGTATCTTCACGTCGTCCGTGTGGGTACACCTCCCGCTGCTGACGAAGAAGACATCCGACCGTGGGTCGTCAAAGTCATCAAACGCGAGGCAACGGTTAGCGTTGACTATCAGTTGATGTGGGTTGTCTCATCCAGCCTTGCAGATTGGCCCGCACACGTTCCATCTCCACGAAATCTACGGCCTTGCCGCGCAGTCGTCCATTCCATCATACACTCATACATCAGCTCCCATGAGTCCAGACGTTCATACCTACCCGCCTGCAGCAAGTCTTTCTACATCTGCAGTGGTTCCCGAAGACGAACCTTTCTCAGAGTGTCTGCTCTGTCTCTCTTCCCCTCGCGAGGTTATTCTCCTTCCATGTCGTCACCTCGTAGCCTGCAAGGAGTGCGCAGTCAACATGGTTGAATTTGGTGCAGGTGGCAACATTGTGCACAATGGGGATATCGATGCACCCGCGAATGCCGGTGTGAATACTGCTGCAGGAGAGGGGGGCAGTGGTGCAGCGAATGCAAGTAGCGCGACCGAGGGGGCTAACCTGTCAACCCTCCCTCCTCCAAACCCACGTCGAAAACGCAAGGCCAAGGGGTGGTTCTGTCCCGTTTGCAGACAACGTCAGTACTCTTATCTGGTTTATCTCCTGTAGTCTGGTCCAACGTGTCTGATTTGGCCGTTCGCAGCTTATACGTCGCTTCTGCGCATATCTACGACGCCATTGACGAAGGACATTTCTGACGACGAGAACCGTGGGTCTGCCTCCATCGACGAACCTGAGAACGAGCAGGAACAGGAACAAGAGGGCGCTCAGGTAAGCGATGGCACGGGTACCCCTGGTCGTGTCTCTGCGAACGGTGAACCTCCCGCGACTTCGGGTGGCATGATAAATACTCTGCGTTCTGGGTTCCGTAACCTTACCCACGGCAGTGCAACTCAGGGTGATACTCTTCCCAGAGATGTCGAACGTGGTCTCGGGTCCGAGGCCATGACCACTTGAATGACACTAACGTTGGACGGATGGCTGTGTTTCCTGTATTCCACTCCATATTATCGCGCTTGGTACCCTCGTTCTCAATATGTGTACTTTACTGCCCATCGAGATGTTGTTTTCCCACTTTTCTCTTCTTTCTCTACAATCAATTTGGTACTAGTACTGTACTTGCCGGTTAGGGTCCGGATTCATATATGATCGCCCTACTTGGTTTCCTTATGCCGTCTTGTGTTCATCTTATCCATGATTTAGTTGGAGCACGCAGGCCCGATGGGAAGGTCGTCATGGGCTTGTAATATTGTCTTATTTGACGGCTCACCGTCTCACACACTACGAATTCGGCACACCAACCGTAGCGTTTCCTCTATATTCAGGTTTTCGTCCCATGCTCACCGCCTTGCCCTCACCTGTTCGTCACCTAGACCGTTGATGAAAGCTGCTGCATAGCGTTGAGATTGCTTTGAGTTCTCTCGATGGCGTTGTCTTCCGACGTGAGTCGTGTCCGGTTCGCAGATACTTGATGATCCTGGTTCAGTCAGGGTTCGCAATGTTCAATCACAGGGTATGTTTGATGCCTCTCTCCGTCGGTACACTCAATCCTGTCATAACCCATCTAGTGAGAAACGCGTGTCGGGCGTGGCACATTATGTTCTCCCTGTCCTCCGTTCGAGCGGCAAAACGGACCCTGCGCGTCACCCGTGTCGCGGCTGAGTAGACCAACATGGAGGTTCAGGAACATCCAGCCCTATTTCTTTTGGTTCGAGAAGGAGATAACAGAGGGACGTCCATCGCAGCCGAGGGTATATTGGGGGTTCTCAGCACTCTCCTCCCTCTTACCCGAGGACCGACTAGGTGTGTGGTTTTCGGTCTCGAGTGTCCTTGCTGCGGTTACATGCATTGGATGCCACTCTTCCTTTCACGACCGCGAGGTCAAAGCGACACTTGACGTCACTGCAGAAAAGGGACTTATCCATACGATATGGTAGTTGTTCTCACTGAATTATTCATTCTCGGATGATGTCCTCTGTGCAGTGGTTGCCATACCTTTGCATCATATTATCGTGGCGAAGTATTGCAGTGACACATGGGTATGGCTCAACTGTCTCGTATTTGTTGTCGGTCACGACCCCACCATGTCTGCTTGACGATACCCTCTGCAATTGATGTGCATACCGACAAGAAGACCAGGCGTGCTCTACTCTGATGCCTCGTTAAGGAGGCCGGCGTACACATTCAGATGGCTAGTGGAGGCAACTTTCAACACTTGATCATCAAAACGTACCATCATCTTCAAACATACCGTGGTCCTCCTCATTTTCCTTTTCATCGCCCCCTTCGTCCCCCCCCCCCTCTATTCCACTGTGTGCTGCAAGGGTGACCACCTGTACGCTGAATGATTAGTCACTACTCAGAAACCGTACTTCCCCACAAGGAGTTCTTCCGGCGACAGCTTGAGGTAGGATGATATATCTCATACATCTGCAGATGATTTTTCCATTCGTCATCAGCCGTATGTCGAGCCAGCAGTGCGCGTACTTCCATGTAGTCGACTTCCTGTAATACCAGACAGTTGACATCGCTCACATATTCCACGACGATCGTGTCTCTCTAACCCATCGTAGTACAACTGAGTAAAACTCAACGCAAGTGTGCGTACACACCCTACACTTACTCCTACAACATCGCCCTCCTCTTCGGTAGCTCCACCCCTTGGTACTGTTGCTGTTGCTCCAGAAAATTATCTTGAACAGCTGGGCTCGTACCGGGTGGACTATGGAGCGCATCCAACGTCCACTCCTCCCTTAACCACCGACACATCGTCCTGAACGTCGATAGCGATCCCTTTTCCTGCACTAACATGATTGCACACGCGTAACCAACCACCGTCTTCTGTTTGCCCACTGTAGGCCGAGGAGACGTCAGTGAAGATGACATATTGGTAGACGCCGCCGACGCGCCTACGGCCGGGAGCCCTATGCCTTTCGGCGTGCTGGTACCAGCACCGCTGACTGGAGTAACAAACCCTCCAACCTGTGTCGATCCCATTGAAAACTCAACTCGAAAACGCACGTGCTTCTGAACCACCGCGCCCGTAGCCCCATCGACAACTTCGTTCGTTCTACAACGCAATATCGTTACAGCTCCGCCGTCGTTACTGTGCATGCCATCCGGATCCTCGAATATGATCGTTACTCCCAGTTGCTCGAGAATACGAACCGTTTCGTTACGCGTTGCAGCGAGGTTGTTGGCAGAGCAAAGTACATATGTGTGTGCTCTCCAGTTGAATAGATTAGAGAACCACCCTTTGAACTCGCCAACCGGTGAAGACAATATAGACGGTACCCCTGGAGGAGACGGCTGGATCGGCGAACTCACCACCGGACGCTTTATATTCGCAGTGTTCAGGTGCAGATCCAGTGGTGGTACTATAATCCGGGATATGTTGAGCACCGTCGGAACGTCACACAGAAGCACACCTACCCTTGGGTCTCCTATCTCTTTCCCGTTCCTTACCGTCTCGCTTCAGGAACTCGACGCCGTGCAAACTATTCCGGAGATCCCTCCCAACCCTCCCACCGGCACGCGGTTTCACAAAGAATCCACCGGAAAGAGGAATTGAGTCATTTTCCGTGTATGGGTAGCTTGCCTCGCCATTTTCCTTGTTCTCTTGATCCCTTCCAGACAGGTGAGCAACTTCGGGGGAAGTAGGCACAGTAACATGGCGCAAAGTCGCTTGGGAGTGCCGTGATCGATCAACCTGCGATAGCATACCCTCTCGATAAACTTGAGTTGTAGGCCGCCCTTCAGGGCTAAACGAACCGTTGCCGCGATAGGTATGTGCTGTATAAGGTCGACCGGACACCTGTGTCGTATGCTCAATGTTTATCGGCGCATCTTGTTCCCCGGAGCATGGCGAAGTAGGAGTTGGCCATACTTCACCGGAACCTACACGTTGTACCGCAGACATGGGAGAAACACGAGCAATGCTAGGACTTATAGCCGGTTCAATCGAATGAGAGTGCGGAGAGACGGGAAACCATGCAGTCGGGACCACCATTGGCATCACTTTCGGAGTTGAACCCATGGTAATAGGAATTGCAGGAATGTGCATCGGCTGGTACAGTTGTTGATTATGTGCGTGGTAGTTGTGGGAATCGTGAGCAATTCGCGGAGAGAGGACGGTCACGGTGGACGATCGGGTCCGTGCCAATTCAGCATGCGCGCTGGTAAGGGTTGTGGTGACAGGCTTGATGGTCATGCTCTTGTGACGCGTCGGGATCTCGGCGACCGGAGATGATACGGGTCGAGGCTTTAGGGCCCGAGGACCGACAGGAGATGGCGTTCGAGATCGAGATACGGAAGTCGGCGAGGAAGCATTCGCCGCAAGATTTGGAGAAGGTGAACGAGAAGGAGGCGAATATGCATTACGGTTCGAGTGCAGCCGCCCGTAACGACATGAACTGTCGGGACCGAGTCTGTTGGATCGCTTCTGAGAAGGTGACCTGTATTGCTTTGTGACGACTTTTCCGGATAGATGGACCCGTGCTTCGTCGACATCAAGAATGATACCATGATCCTTGAGTGTTTGTTCCCTGTAATTGTTCAGGAGGAAGTAAAAGGCTTTTGCGAGCGTACCCTCCCCTTGAGGACTCAAGAGATCAGCTTTGATACCTTCCATGTCGCCGTGCTTGCCCCAGATAACGCACAGGGATTCTAGAAGTTCCTCGTCAATGTGGGCTTCGGACGCAAGAGGCTTCGCAAGTTCAGTGACGGAGGGCGCTGAAACATAGACAATTCCTGGGGTTATCTTATGGAACCAAGGGTGTGCCATGATTTCCGGAATCTAAGGTTTGTGAAGAAAGCAAAGGAGAACATCTACTGTGGTCGTACCGTGATTCTTTGGTTGACGTCAACGACAAGCATCCGAGTTAAGAGGTCTCTGGCCAAGGGATCGATATACGCAGGTATTTTATACTTACCAGCCTTGACTTTGGCGAGAAGCATTCGCACGTTCTTGTCATCGAAAGGGAGACTGCCGGTGAGAAGAGCATAGAGGATCACACCACAGCTCCAAATGTCGGATGCATTTCCTCTGTATTTCATACCGTTCACGATCTCGGGACTAGCGTAGTGAGGACTGCCACAACTGGTTTCAAGTTGGAGAGCGGGAGGAGCAAAGGCGGCCATCCCCCAATCGGCGAGCTTGATCAAGGGGGGATCAAGGGAATGTATCAATATATTTTCGGGTTTGAGGTCGCGGTGGATGATAGAAAAGGTGTGTGCATAGTTGAGTCCATAGACGATTTGTTTGAAAAATGCCAGGGCATCGAGGGGAGGGAGACGACCGCGGTTAACGAGAAAATCGAAAAGCTCGCCACCCTCGACGTATTCGAGTACAAGGTAAAGCTCGTTCTCGCCTTCGAAGACATCATATATGCGCAGTATGTTGGGGTGGTTCATGAGCTTCATCATGATGATCTCCCTATCGATTCCAAGACGCTGTTTCTCGGAGTTGACGAGGTGAGTAGCCAAGGAAGCACGGGAGTTCGTGATCGGCTGAAGCGGGAGAATCTTTACAGCGGCAAGTTGACCTGTGCGGCGGTGCTTCGCGATGCGGACACGTCCACTGGCACCTTTGCCGACGCACTCGCCAATGATCCACTGACCGATGTATTTCGGGTCCTCGGGGAAGTCGAAAGCACCGACGCCAGCGGCGGCCTTTTCCTTTTGCCAGCGAGTTCCCATACGAGCGTTGTACTTGATGGGCGGTGCCTTGGGTGGAGTGTCGGTCGAGGCAGTCATTTCAGAGAGAGAGATGGCGGTCGGTGAAGACGACAGAGTAGTCTGTGGGCAACCTAAGACGTGGATAGTGATGTTCCCGCAGAAGGACGTGGGTGGCGGACAAGTGTTGAACGCAGATTTGGTATGGATTGCCTCGGAAACAGCCGGGCATGTCCACTGGGCTGACTCACCGGCACAGACGATGAGCAGCGAGGGCTGAGACGAGGCGCCAACGCAGTGTCTCGTGGATCTTGGACGCTGGTCTGCGCTCTATCGACGTCGTATAGTCGCAACTGCAAGCAAATCCAAACGATGGGCCCACTACTTGTTGCAGGACCGTGCACCGCATCTATTTTGGCCGTTGCCAGCACGCTCGGCTCCCAAGCGGCGCAGACACTGACAGGTTGTCCCCAACCTTGTCCTTCCCCTCGTTCTGGTCTATGTGAATGCCCTCAACCAAGAATTGGGCTGGTTTTTTAGAATATGCCCCGCCTTCCTTCGGCCTCTGAAGTCGTCTGCGCTCTCGTTCTCCCAGCGTCGCTTGTCTCCGCCTATTCCTTCACTTTTACAAGCCAACCTCAGCAGTGTGCTAATCTTTCTCTTAGTATCTCCGGCTCAGGAGAGCCTCCGTATAGCATCCTCATCATCCCCTATGGTCCTTCTCCCTTTTCGGACAACGTCGAAGTCCGCACAATTGTATACCGACAGTTCTCTGGGAATGATTCCTCTTACAGCTTCCAGCTAGAATACCCTGCCACCTCGCAGTTCGTCGCCGTCGTGGGTTATCACTCGCAACCGTCTTCACGGGTGCCTACTCACCTCCCCCTGCTCCCAGGTTAGCGATAGCTCAGGCTTTGGCTCGGGGGGCACTAGTGTAGCAGCCTCCGTGTTGAACAGTACCGACACAAGCTGCTTTAATGCATCCCAGTCCGTGTCTCCTGACTTCCCTTTCAACATCAACCCTCCAAATCAGGTCGTCCAGTGTAGCCCAAGCAGATTGTGGTGGGACCCATCTCAAGTACAAGGGTAATCCCACGTAACTGCGTTCACTGTTGGCACTGATCAGTCCTGTTGTGTCTAGCACCGTAAACTTTCAGGGCGTCATTCCTGGGGGGGATTCATTCTCGGTGCCGTTGGGCTTGCTCACTAATCAGACTGGTATGGGGACCGGGTTCCAGTGGACACCTGCCGTTCGCGCCGGCACAACCCTTATTGTAGTGTCAGGGGACGATCGTGGTCTCGGAACAGGGGGTAGTGGACTGTACACCGTTTCTGCTGGCCTTTACCCGAACAGTTCCTGTCTTACGAATACGTCCCCTTCATCTACTGCCGGTTCGCCTGCTGGTGGTTCTTATCCTACCAATGCCAGCGGCGGAATGACGGGCGGCAGCGGTAGCGGTAGGTCAGTATTTAAGCAACCTTCATTCCCTCAGAACCTCTCGTTCACACCATATATTCACCTTGATCTCTAGTTCCAATAACACACCCGTCATAGTCGGTATGTCACCCCAGTCTTTCTTTGATCTCGCATGATTATCTCCCATATCAGGTGGTGTTGTTGGTGGGCTTACGGCGATCGTCATCCTCGGACTTGCTGCGTTTTACGTTATTCGCCGCAAGATCGCACCAAGGTCTCAAAAGGAACGACCCGTTAATCTCCTACACGGCGATCCCGACGATAGCGAACCGCCCTCCAATTACCAGCCCCCGCCATACCTGCAGCCTGAACCCTACCTTGTGACGGCACCTACCATATCATCCCTCTCTCCACAAGAAGACGCCGCTAGTCGATCTATGTCAGGCTCTGGGTTGCGGCCCGACTCATTCCCCGGCTCTGCCCGCGGGACGTTGGCGCGGCCTCAGTCCGGAGTGACATCGGTCTCAGATCCGCGGTCTGTGACACCCGAATTTGAGATTGGCCTCTTGCCTCACGGGTCTTCGGCGGGCTTGACGAGCTCTCGCAAGTCAGGTATGTCAAGGCAGCTAAGGGCAGTCAACATCGTCCAACACGAGGATGCTGGCCCAAGTGGTGTCCAAGAAGATGCACAACCCGAGACAATTGAGCTTCCCCCAGCATACACTCGCATTCGAAACGAACCTTGAGGTATATACTGCAAACGCGGCCCCTCCCATTCTTTCTTTTCGCTTTTGTACAAGTTTTTGCAACGTATTTCGTTTTCTGCGTTTCTCCACGGTTGGCCAGCCAAATTGGCATTTTATTTCAACCGGTATTATCCATATTCATCTAGTTGACCCTGTTCTCGCGTCTTGTTACTCCAAGATATAGCTAACTTTTTACCTGGGTGCACACAGGGTCGCCCTTGTCAACCGTGATCGACGCCTTCCGCGCTTGTCTCTTTTCTTCTTTTGTATTATATCTGACCGGACTGATTATCCAGACAAGAATAGACGATAATAATAACTTCATGCATGCCCGTTTTCCCTCTCTTGCTTTCGTTTAGTTTGATGTCCAGCCTTTTCTTGAACTATCCCAGTTTAGTGTTGATCGTATGACTTGAATGTAGGTGACACTTGCTGCGCAGCACCCAAGTTCATTACCGCGTTTCAATTGGGAAGTTTAATGTAAGAAACATATTTCCAAGTTATGAACAAATTACCAACAAATTGCCGTATTTGACCAAGTTTCATTACCACTGTTTTGCAGAACTTTGTGGAAAAGTGTTGCCAAAAAAACCACAGGTAAATTAAGGGCTTTTATTCCCATCCTTCACTGTAGAGGCTTATCTGTCAAGGATAATTGTACCACCCTTGACATTTAAAGGTCTCTTGTTTACAGTAACAACAAAACTACTTCAATATTTAACCTCAATATAATATATGAACTATACTGCAATTACATATGAAAATTTTACTTAGTGTTGGTAAGATTAGATAAGATTAAACATAGTAGTTACTCTTGGCTACAAATAATCCCTGTTATAACTCTTTATCTCAAAGACTAACTTTAGATGCTGAGAGAAAGAGAAGAAACATAAAAGAGAAACTCCTGAAAAGGCTCTGGAGAGAAGCAACCAAAGAGGGAAATAAGAAGAACTCAAAAGAGACTTGGAGCTCATGTAGCTATATGCTCAGCTCTAGAAAGAGCTAAGATCCAAAGAAGTGCAAACTGCAAAGTACAAAGTAATTAAGTCTGAAGAGACTTGACCACCCATATCTACTCCTTATATATGGCCCAAGGTGATGCACAGACCAAGTACACTAAGTCTATTCTAAACTACTGCTAACTATGAATATCACTAGCATTAAGAACACACTATTAAATAAGTGAGGGGAAAGCATGAAGTGGAGATAAAGAGTAAGGCAATGACCTTATGTATTAAGGAAAAAGAATGGAAGAGAAGTCAGGAACTTGTAATGGAAGACCAGGATCTTACATGAGGATGGAGATTTTTACCACAGATGTGATGAGATTATAGATGCCAGATCCTAGATCCATCAAATTCATGAAAATAGCATCTAAAACATGACTATTACATTATTAGATTAACTAAGGGTGAAGAGCCTGTGCTGGGCACTAATGAGTGCACTGGGCTGGTGCTGAGCTTGTGCTAGAGGCCTTTGAACTAGAGGCCAGGGAACTAGGCAAGATAAATAGTAGAGAAAGAGTCAAGGACTTGTATAAAGCAAAAGCTCAAGTATATAATGTTGTGGGTTGGTTCTCCCCACGCTCGAACTCCGAACTCCGTCCTTGGGGAACGCCGACTCTCTGGACTTTCCTTGAGATCTTCTATGAGGCTTTTGACTAGTGGCCCCTAACTAGGCAGAGGGAAAGGATGAGTGGTGAGGTCCTGTGTATAAACCCATATCGCCAGCAGGTCTGAGAGATCAGCCTGTATAACCAGCTAAGGTCACAAGAGGTCAAGACTGAGGAGACCTCAGCCTTGCACCCCCTGCTTATATATTGCCAGGGTCCGCGCATGGACCAACTACAGGGAGCCTACCCTAAACATGCTATCTATGTAAACCAATAGCGTAAGGTGCTCAGTGACTCAGCATATTAAATAAGGGAGGAAGGGGCATGGATCATAATGGAAGGAATGAGGCAGTGGCCTCGCGGATAAGGGATGGGAGAAGAGATACACCACACCATGAGGATGTGGGAGAATGGAAGCGTACCTGATACGATCTAGTGGAAAGGCATGGCCGGGGAGATCCATCGGATCTCTGCCACAGATTAGATCTGGATCTCCATCTGGAGATCTGCCACATCACATGACCAATACCTGATACTGGGGAATACTCGTAGAGAGGACTAGTAACCCTAGCCTAGGGCTTGCCTTATATGGTTGCTCGTTCGCACGATCACGTGCAACTAGTCAGATGACCAGCGCATCACATGCTCTGAAGTTCCCACGGTCACGTGCGACTGTCGTGTTAGGCTGGAGCCATAACATATAAGACTGGAAATACCCAAGCTTGGACCAAAGCCTTTATATAGGCTATACAGATGCACATAGACCATGTATGTCTGTTCTATCCTAAACTGCTATACAGTAAGCTATTCAATGGTGTAAAAAGAGCAAGGATCTAGAAATACATAAGATAAAACATAAGGCTGCAATAAAATATAAAATCATGGCCTAGACTTATCTAGACCTGTGATGAGTGAAGGTGTGAAGGTGTGACAAGGTGACAAGGAAAGAGTGAAATGGTAAGGGTTACCAGGGTCATATGATGTGATAATGTGAAGAGTCAAAGAGAATATAAAAAGATGAAAAAAATAAAGAAAACAAAAAAGTGCATTATAACAGCATCAAAATCTAGATGGGGAAGATCTTGTAGTCATGTGACCACTGACCATAAAGATACTTATAAGAAGTCAGACCATAAGCTAGGGTTATTCAATAAGGAGTAGTTCTTCTATAAAGTAAAAGTATAGTTGCACATAGATGTATAACAATCTCTCTAGGTCATGTGATTAAATTCACAGGCTTATAAGATATGGTGCAATTAATCAAGGATATTGTTATAGCTTTTTTTTCTGTTTAGCTTTTTTATTTATTATTTTTCTTATTTTGCATTATCTTTGATATATATATTATATTTTAGGTATATTGCATGACCTGGGCTGTGCAAGTAGTAATATAGTGGCTGGGCCAGTGTTGAGTCTTCTTAAACTTAAGCAATTATACCACTAATCTTTTCTGGCTTCTTATGGCCAGCTTTCTTAATCTTTGAGTATTATATTTTTATTATGTACTTCAAGAGTGCAATTTAAATACTAGCAATGAACACTGGTAAGTAACAGGCTGATGATAACAACAAGAGGGCTTTTCTGCTAGTGGCCCTGAACTAGGCTTGGTGAATCTTGATAGGGATAACCTAAGTTAATACTAGCAAGTGCTTAGGCCTTAAGAAGATAAGGAGAAGAAGTAACTTAGGTTAATACCAAAGTGCCCAAGTAAAGGGGAGTAAGATACAAGTGATTAAAACTGGAGAAACTCCAGGTCTTGCTCACCCTGTATATATATTACCAGGAGGCATAGCCTTGTACATGTAATCTACTATCTATGGTCACCAATAGCAGTAACCACTCATATCTACTAAATAAGGTAAGAGGGCATAGGATGTGAGTTAGGAGTGAGGCAGTGGTCTCATGAATCAAGGGAAATAGAAGAGAACCACAACCATAAGGATGTGAAAGAATAAAAGAGAACTTAGGGTTATTGAATATGAAGTAGGCATGGCTGCCATAAGGTCAAGGAGATCTATCTAGATCTCTGCCACAGATCAGATCCTAATCTAGATCTGTTAGATTAGATGTTATTGATATTGATCTAAGATCTTATCTGAGATCTAGCCACATTATGTGACAAACTTATGAGCAAGGAATACTCTGAATAATAAATCAAACCTAAGCCTAGGGTTTAACCTGATGAGGCAGGCAAGTCCCATGGTCACATGAAAAGATCATCAGTGTTTGCTGAGTGCATAACAATTCTGGACTTTAGTTCTGATTCTGCCCTAGCTAAGCCTTGGTACTTATATTCTAGCATTTACCAGCAAGCTAATCCAGCTCTCTAATACTTCTGATGCAACTCTGGTTCCTTCACTATTATTGTTATGCACTGCAAGATTGCAGTGCCAAATGCTCAAGAAAAGGGAGGGATCAAGTAAGAAGTCTTTGAGTTAGTATGAGTAGGATTACAAGTGCTCAAAGCTGAGGGCTTTTGAGATACTAAGACTACAGTTTATATAGCTACAGAATATGTGCATGGACCAAGTCTCTGATGGGAATATTCCAATACATGTGGCATGGGCATCAAAAAGAAGAGAAGCTATCATGGGAACCATCAAGGGTCCTGCTTCTAAAATGGAAGAGAAGAAGTGAAGATAAAAAGAAAGCAATAGTTAACTAGCCTGGAGGCTAACCCTCTGCCCTGGGTCTTATGATCTGTCACATGACTAGATAAGATAAAAGATTAGATAACCATGTGCTGAAGATAAGATAATGTCATGTGATCAAAAAAGAAAAAAGAGCATTATAACAATTATTTTCTGACTCTAGTTACATCTACACTTTCTTTTATGTATTATTCTCATAGACTACTTTGATCTTCAATATCTCTTCAAATATTTCTGTTATGACTCTGTACTTCCTTTTACTCTTGCTTTCTTTTCTTATTCCTGTTTGAAACTTGTTTCTTTCTGCCATTTTTCAGTTTTAGTTTAATAAGATTTGATGCTGTTATCTCTAACATCTTCATTTATCTCCAAGATATTTTGACATCTGCCCTTACTTTTGAAACAACTCCAGTCATATTTTTTTTCTCTCTTGAACTTTTTACTACTCTAAAATCATAAGTACTGTAATTCCTGTATATAGCATCTTAGTTCAAATATTAATAAAAACATCCCTATTTTGACTTTATTTTTACTCTAACCAAGCTTTCTAGCTTATTCTCTAACCCTTTGGTTTACTCCAGAGTACCTTTAGACCTTAATAATATCTTTAAGGAAATTTTAAGGATTTACTCTCATTATAACTAGACTTGGTGCTTTTTGTCTTGCCTGTTTCTTGTGTTTAAGCCATAAGATTATACTCTCTTTATCTTCTCTCCATAAATTGGGACATTGAGTTATATAAGGACATATCACATAAGATAAAGCCAAGTCCTGTTTAATCCAGGAAAACTTTTCTTGACCCTTTTCTGAAAAATCTCTGGACTTTCTTAGAAGCCCCCAGAGTTACAAGAGATCTTGAGTTTTAACAGTATATTCTAACTTGATTTTAACACTGAGCTCTTTTTAGATTATATCCCTTTCACTCTTGCCCTAGCCTCTGTGTGATTAAAGTTTTCCTGCATTCTACCTCTGTTATTACTTTTCTTGGCACTTATTGCAAGCCAGAGTTATAATAGATACTTATTGCAACAGTTTTGTTGCTATTAAAGCTGGATGCATTTTAGATTTTTTTCTGGAATGCTTCAGAGAAATGATTGAACAGGGCTTGGCTTTACTTTATGTGGTATGCCTTTGCACTAGTTCTAGTGCTTCAAATTTCAAAGGGGTTGAAAAGAGGGCAGAGGGTCAGAGTAAGTCATAGAGACTTGGATTCAGAGGTGTGAGGGCATTAAGCCTGCTTATGAAGTTAAGGGAGAATTTAGAATAGCAGAAGAGAGTATTGGGTTATATTGATAATTAAACTGAGGTCCAAGATACAGGACTACAGTACTTATATCTTGGAGAAGCAGATTGTCTAATAAAAAAAAGGAAATGAGATAGGAGTTGTCTCAGAAATGAAGGTAGATGATAATGCATCCTGGAAACAAATGGAGATATCAGACATAATGCTGAAAATGTCATGTCAAGGTAAAACTGAAGGGTAACAGGAATGGATAAGAAGGGACAGGAGCAGAAATAGGAAGTAAGATTGGAATTGCTATGGAGATTTTATCAGAATGGTTTAGAGTTAACATATATAAAGTTGTAAGTATTATAAATAGAAAGAAATGGAGGTAAAGGAAAACTAGATAACATGTAGCTTCTAAACATAAAAGTAACTGGAGTTACATTGGAGATGGAATAGAGTTAACTTAGTAACACAGGATATGACAGTATTCTTCTTTTAAGGCCAGGATCCCTGAAGGCCTTAGACATATGACCTGGTTTAGTGCATGGTCAGAGTAAGTGTTAGAGTCTTAGTTGGTCATGAGCCCATTAAAAAAATAATTACCACTTTGGTAAAACTTCTTAACAACTTTCTGTAATCATGTTATTATTTGTCAATATCCATATCTGGTCTGATAAGCACCTTGAAGAGCACTTGAAGGATGATGAGGAGCTCAGTGACATGAAGTATACTAAGCAGAAACAGTGAGGAAAGGTGAGAAAGAAGAAGGAGGCTCAAAAAAGAGCAAAAGAGGCACAAAGGGTGATAAAGGAGGTTGCCAGGTGGCAGGCCAAGAAAGTGAAGAGGTGAGAGGCTAAGAAGACAGCCCATAGGGGGATAAGTACAAACATACTAATAAACATCTAGAGAACTGATCCTGGTTTAGGTAGATTAACTTTACCAAGTTCAGGTTGAAACGGGATCGTCCCGTTACTTGCTAATACTCTTCAAGTCCTTGGTGGACGCTCCTGATCTATCTTCGATGACTGCTGAGGCTTTTGGGCTAGTGGCCTCGAACTAGGCTATAGTGAAAGGATGAGACCACTACTCTTGTATAAACCAGTAAGCCAGCAGCTCTGAGGGTTCAGGCTGTATAACCAGCTAAGAGGTCAAGAGAGCAAGACTGAGGAGACCTCAGCTTGCACCCCCTTCCTTATATATTGTCAGGTCTGGCGCACAGACCATGTACAGGGAGTCTACCCTAAAGTATGCTATCTATGTAAACCAATAGCACAAGTAGCTCCTACCTCTAAATAGATATATGAGAAAGCATGGGGCAGGAATAAGGAGTGAGGCAATGGCTTCATGGATCAGTAATGGAAGAGAAGAGGAACCACACCATGAGGATGTGGGAGAATGGAAAGGAAGCACAGATAGAGATCTATGAATTAAGCAAGGCTGCCTGAAGGTTGAGGAGATCCAATCTGGATCTCTGCCACAGATCAGATCCTAATCTAGATCGTAAGATCAGATGTCATCGGAAGATCTGGATCTCATCTGAGATCTGCCACATCATGTGACCAATACCTTTGTGCCGGGGAATATTCTGATATAAGGACTTAGCCTTAGCCTAGGGTTTGCCTTGTATGGCAACTCGTTCACACGATCATGTGCAACTGATCACATGACCAGTGCATCTCGTGCTCAACAGTTCTCACGGTCACGTGCGACCGTCGTGTTAGGCTGAAGCCGTAACACAGGTGGGGTTAAGCAATAACAAGGGCAAAAGAAGGGTAAAGAAGAATATAATGTGCTGAAGGTATGATAACTCTGTGAGATGGGCTCTGGCAAGTCAATGTCATGCCTTGTCTGCATAGAGGTAAAGGCAAGGTGTAATTACCCTGGCCAAAAGAAGCTGGAGAGAAAGCAGAGAAGAAAGAATAGGAAGAAAGAGGTATTTAGAGGTAGAGCAAACTTGAAGGAGATGGAGGAAGGCCTCTATCAGGTAGTAGAAGGTGTTACGGCTCCAGCCTAACACGACGGTCGCACGTGACCGTGGGAACTTCAGAGTGCGTGATGCGCTGGTCACATGATCAGTTGCACGTGATCGTGCGAACGAGTAACCAGATAAGGCAAGCCCTAGGCTAGGGTTACTAGTCCTCAAATACGAGTATTCCTAAGTATCAGGTATTGGTCACGAGATGTGGCAGATCTCCAGATGGAGATGCAGATCTGATCTGTGGCAGAGATCCGATGGATCTCCTGCACTGCCTTTCCTCTAGATTGATATCGGGTACGCTTCCATTCTCCCACATCCTCATGGTGTGGTTCTCTTCCATTCCCATCCCTTATCCGCGAGGCCACTGCCTCACTCTTCATATCCGATCCATGCCTTCCCCACGAGTATCTATACGCTTAGTCACTGAGCCCCTTTAGCTATTGGTTTACATAGATAGCAACATTAGGGTAGGCTCCCTGTAGATGGTCCATGCGCGGGCCCTGGCAATATATAAGCAGGGGGTGCAAGGCTGAGGTCTCCTCAGTCTTGACCTCTTGTGACCTGAGCTAGTTATACAGGCTGATCTCTCAGACCTGCTGGCGACCATGGTTTATACACAAGGCCTCACCACTCATCCTTTCCTTATCATTGCCTAGTTCGGGGCCACTAGCTAAAAGCCTCATAGAAGATCTGCAAGGGAAGTACCAGAGACCATCGGCGTTCCCCAAGGACGGGTTTCGGAGTTCGAGCGTGGGAAGTTGTCCCACAACATTAGCAGCAGAGGTACATAGTCTTGTATAAGATTAGTAACTACTGTCTATGACTACCAATAGCAGTAAATACTCATGCTAATAAATAAAGAAGCATAATGCAAAAGATAGAAGTGAGGCAGTGGCCTTATCAATCAAGGAAAAAAGAAAAGAAGCCATATTATAAATATGTGGGAGAATAAAAGGAAAGCACATAGGAATGATGGAGATAATACAACATGGCCACCTCAAGGT
>JBBPJW010000428.1:0-30537 GCA_038088935.1 Pulveroboletus aff. viridisquamosus
TATAGCTGCTTTGTATTGTAGTAACTTCAAAAACCAGCCCAATATTTGACTCTAATGGAGAGTTTGAAGTATTTTGCACTACCATGTGGGAATTGCACTTAATGTTGGTAAAATGGAATGTAATATGGATCCTTGGCTACAAAATGATCCTTGGATCATGTAATTTGAATTAGAGGTAGTAAAGATATGACTATTTTATAATAAAGACCTTATTGGGCCAGTTTTGTACTTTAAATTTGAATAGTGAAATCTTTATTAAATCAAACTATATATAGTGTTATTTGGTGCTACAAACAATTATACACATATAAATAGTATGTCTGAGTTTTAAAATATTTTCACATATTTTTATCTTATACCTCTACCATTATATAATCTTTTACAGCTGATTAAAAGGCCACTATCTGTTATAATTTTAACTTAATGCTAAGAGTAATAAAATAAAAAGCAGGAAAACAAGAGTAAAAATATTACTAATCTCTAAACAGAGGGCTAAGTAAGTGAAAAATAACTCAAAAAGAATGCTCTGTAGAAGCAAAATATACTGAACTTTGCTAGAAATTACTTTAAAGCCAAGAAAGGAATATAGTACAAATATTCAAGTCTAAGAAACTTGAAACACTAGGCTGCCTTATTAGTACATGTGCACAGATCAAGCTTGTCATGGGCAACTACCTGCCACTTCTCTGGTCTCATGACAACTCTGGTGGATGCTTCTATCCTGCTAAACTATCTTGTAGAGCTTTTGTGCTAGTGGCCCCTAACTAGACAAAGGCCTTGGCAAGCTATTGGATATGCTAAATAAACAAGTGAGCAAGACTGGAGAATCCCAGCTTATATCCTTAGCCTTATATATTGCTAAAGTAGATACATGGATCATATACAGGTGACCTACCTTAAACTACTTGTTACGACTCTGGAAACCAGAGGCTACACCTAGACTATGTTGGAGGAGGAGTGACACTGAAGTGAACCCTAGTGGTGGCTCAGACGAGGAGCAACTGAGGAATACTCTGGAGGATGGATGACGAAGAGGACTCGGATGAGACACGGACGTGAGACTGCCTAGTTCCTGTTCCCTTGAAGGGCCTGGTTTCCTAAGAAGAGCTTATTCTCTAAGCCTAAACTGCTGATGCTACGAAGTGATAAAGTCTGAAGGACTTTACCACTAAGAGCCAGCCTTTATATACTACTCTAGGGAGAGCATGGACCAGGTACATCTGTGTCTACCCTGAAGTTGTACAGTAAGCTAGCCTCTAGCGTAAAGGGAGCAGCCTCGTGTAGGCTGGGAGGGAAATGCATGTATTGTATATGAATGATGTGGGGGAATGGAAGGTAAGGGGTCAGGACACAGCGAGGATGGGGATCTCTAGCCACAGATGAGATCCATCGGCAGATCCGTCAGATCTGTCAGATGAGATCAGATCGGGATCGGGGAAGATCCAGGGGAGATCTAGGGAAGATCCTAGATGTGCCTCGTGGTCACTAACCTTATGAGTACTTGTATAGTATAACCAAGTCCTAAGCTAGGGTTTAGCCTGATAAGGGTTGGGATTCCCATGATCACGTGAGAGTGAAAGTGGTCGTTGCATTGGTTTGCAACACTACTACTATCTATGGCCATCAATAGCAGTAAGTGTGCAACTATTAAATAGAAAAGGGAAAAACATGGATCAGATATTAAGGAGTAAGGCAGTGGCCTTGTAAATCAAGAAATAAGAACAGAAGAGAAGCCATATTATGAGGATATGGGAGAATAAAAGAGAAGTACACAGAATTAGCAGAGATAAAAGAGACATGGTAGCAGCATGGCTAAAAAGATCCAATCTGAATTTCTGTCACAGATCAAATATTATTAGATATCTGGATCTGAATCTTATCTAGAGATCTGCCCATATTATGTGACCAATATCTATATAGGGAAATACTCTGAATATTTGGACTTAACCTTAGCCTAGGGTTTTCTTTAATAGAAAACTCATTTACATAATTACATACTCTCCAGTCACATGACTACAACTAGATTGCATTACATGCTCAACAGTTTTCACAGTTATGTGCTAGAAATCATTATGTTTGCTAGTTACATAACAAAGCTATGCTACTAAATAAAGTAAAACTTCTAAGTAAATAAGAAAGTAAGAGCATAGAGCAAAAAGGTAGAAGTAAAAAGTAGATTAGTACAATTATAGAATAGTAAAATAAGTGAACCATAATACTATTCTTGCTAAACTTGATGCAGGCCATTTAGCTTATAAAATTTCCACTGATATTCATGTTGATCATACTACTATATCCAGGCTTTGCTTTCAAAAGTGCCCAGATCTTAAAAAGTTTACTGGTGGCTATTTATTCAAACTTTTGTTAAAACTGCAGAATACTACAGAATACTTGTAGTTACTAAGTATTCTAAGGTAATTAATAATCTGACATAGCTACTAACTTATGTAAGCAGTATAGCATAGACAATTAATATATTCCAACAACTTTCCCCTATCAATATCTACTATGCAGTTTATCTTTGTTATATTTCATTACCTATCTTATTAACTCCATTTCTTCTGGAAAAACACTAGATAAGGCCCTTTAAAAGCTATGTTCTTTCACTATATCCCTTAACCCTCCCTGTCACTAATCTTGGTAGCACCTTATCAACTACCATAACAACTCTGTCCTTTTTGACATTACTCTGGTTAACATCCTTAAAATATCCACTGAAATCTATGCCCTATCCAGCATTTCCTCATAATCACCTTGAATTGTCACTATTATGGATCTAGATCAACAGCAAGAGAAAACCACCTTGGAAGATGCTCAAAACTGGGGAAAACAAAAGAATAGTAGCCTAGAGAAGGCACCAGGAAACAAGGTAAACAAGTAGACAAGTGCTCTAGACTGGAAAACCAGTCTATGCCCTTGCCTCTTTATATATTGCTATAAAGTGTACATGGACCAGGCCATGAGTATTATGCAACTAGTGAACACAATGGTCTCAAGCACATGATGCAAATGGTTGCATAGTCATGTGACCAGGAGCATGTGATCATGTGAATAAGTATTCTTATAAGGATAACCCTAGGCTAAGACTAAGTCCTATATATCAGAGTATTCTCTTGCATCAGATATTAGTTACATGATGTGGCAGATCTTAGATGAGATCCAGGTACAGTTCCTGATGATATCTGATCTCAGGATCTAGATTAGGATCTGTATCTGTGGCAGAGATCCAGATTGGATCTTCTTAACCTTATGATAGCCATGCCTATTTTATATCTAAGAACCAGTGTGCTTTCTTTTCATTTTCCCACATTCTCATGATGTGGCTTCTCTTTCATTCCTGTCTCTTGATCCATGAGGCCACTGCCTCACTCCTTATTCCTGCTTCATGCTTTCTCTATCCCTTATCTATTAGTTGAGAGATTACTACTATTAATGTTCATAGATAGTAGACCTTAGGGTAGGCCTCCTGTACTTGGTCTGTGCACATGCACTGGCAATATATAAGGTAGGGAGTGCAAGCTGGGATTTCCCCAGTCTTGCTCTCTTGATCTCTTAGCTAAAGGTTTATACAAGAGACTCTCTTGATCTTAAATCTGTTTCAAGAAGAGATTTACTCTAGCTCTCTTAAGGCAGTACTTTTTTGGTTGCTGAGCTCCCTAGGCTTTATATAGGACCATAGTATCATTCTCTCATTTACCTAGTTCAGGGCCACTAGCTAAAAGCCTTACCAGTTTTCCAGGACAGTTTAGGAGTGTTCATCAAGGTAGCTTGAGTAACAAGGATAGGATGGGTAGTTGCCCATAATAATGAGGAGTACATAAGGTAGCTGGTATACAGAGAACAATGCTAAATAAGAAGATAGGGCAAAGGAAAACTAAATAGAAACCAATGGCAAATAGAGAGTAATTAGTAAAAGAAAGCAAGACAAAGGTAAGATATAACATCAAAGGGCTAGATTATAATATTAGAGAAAGTCTAGGTTACAATAAGGTAAATGGCTATGCTACATGAGGTGCAAAGACTAGACCAGGCTAGACCTAACCTTATGGCATGATGAGATAAGATAAGATAAGATCAAAGAAAGTGGTCAAAGATAGTAAATAGTATAGAGAACTTAGCTTAGAGTAAAAATAAAAAATAGCCCCTAGCTAAGTAGTGCCAGTGTATAACAGTTACTACCTTACCTCATTATTTCAATTCCATCCCTCTAGACTTACTCTGGGCTTACTTCTATGCTCCCTTTTTATCTTTGCTCTACTTATATATAATAAGCTTTCATTATAGTTTCCACCTTATCCATTGCAACTCCATTGTAACTCCATTCTACTTTTATCTTTCCCTTTGTACCTTAGTTTTTAGCTTTACCCAGTTATCATTTCATGATAACATCTGTCATCTACATTTTTAACACCTCCATTTTTATCTCCATTTGTTTTCAAGCAATATTCTTATCTGTTTTTGCCTTTAAATACAACTTCTGTCTTATCTTTATTCTTTATAAGATAATCTATACTCTTATAGTATTTAAGAAGCCACCTCTGTCTGTGATACCTTAGTTTGAATATTAACAAAATATCCCCTGTTCTTGTTGTTTACTCTCTTCCCAACCAAGTTTACTGGGCTTATTATTGTTAACCCTCTGAATTATCTTCTAATGCTTTAGACTTCAGAGTTATATTTCAGCTATCTGGCCACTTTATTCAAACCTTGATTGTTCTGCTTATTATGACTGGACTGGACCTTTCTTGTTCTTTCTGCCACTTCTTTTAAGCCTCAAGCAGGCTTTTCTCTGCACCTTTGACTCTCCTGTAAATTGGGGACCCTGAGAGTAATGTAAGGATATATCACATAAGATAAAGCCAAGTCTCTAAGTCTCTATTATAATTACTCTGGAGATTTCTAGAATTTATCCAGAGATTACCAGAGTAATACCAGTCAAGTCTGGATAAATAATTGTCAAGCCTTTTAAAGAGAGTAATTCAGGCTTAATCAATCTAGTAGTCAAGTTTTGGCAGTTTTGACAATATTATTACCTCTTGCAGAGCAGAAAATGCTATTTAAGTAACCAGATCACCCTCTAACATTATTAACCAATCCCTCTACTCCAATATCATTTACTATTACTTGAAAAAAAGTAGCATGAAAGCTATTTTTAAGTTAAAGTGCCCCTCTTTTTTATTCAAGCATTGCAAGGCCCAGTTAGACCTTGCATATGCTCATAAGGATTGAACTATAAAGAACTGAAAGAAAATAACATGTGCTAATAAAACCACAATCAATTGCCTGAGGTTAAATAAAAAAAAGTGAGTATGGAGAAAAGCCAGGTAAAAGACTTAGCAACAAGCTGGTGAAAGAAACTGTTAAGCATAATAGAGGATCTGTTATGGTTTGAAACTATATAATCTGGAAGGAAATTGGCTATGCTATCAAGATAAATAGTAGAATAAATGGTAACTTTTATTCTCAAACTTTAAAGGAAAAATTGCTGCAAACCATGCAGTATTATGATCTTAATTCTTCTAACATTATTTTTCAGCAGAATATAATAACCTCAAGCTATTGTAATACTTTTTCATTTTTTAAGCTGTAATGGATAACTACCTGTTCTACCTTGATACTCAAGCTTTCTTGATAAACACTCCTAACTGTCCTAAATAACTGGTAGAGCTTTTAACTAGTGGCCCTGAACTAGGCAAATAGAGAAAGGATGAGGTTACTACTCTTGTGTAAACCAGAAGCTAGCAGGAAAGAGTTATCCTATATAACCAGCTAAGAGAGCAAGAGAGCAAGACTGGGAAAATCCCAGCTTGCACCCCCTGCCTTATATATTGCCATGATCTGCACACAGACCAAGTACAGGAGGCCTATCCTAAAGATCTACTATTTAAGGACACCAATAGCAGTAATCACTTAGCTAATATATATGGTAAGGTAAAAACATGGAGCAGAAAGAAGAAGTGAGGCAGTGGCCTCATGAATCAAGGAATTGGAATGGAAAAGAAGCCACACCATGAGAATATGGGAGAATGGAAAGGAAAGTGCACAGGATCAGAGATATGAAAGAGGCATGGCAGCAGCAAGGCTAAGAAAATCCATCTGGATCTCTGCCACAGATCAGATCCTCTATTTAGATCATAAGATTAGATATCATTGGGGACTGTACCTGGATCTCATCTGAGATCTGCCATATCATATGACTGATATCTGGTGCAGAGAAATACTCTGATATAAAAAACTTAGCCTTAGCTTAGGGTTATTCTTATAAGGATACTTATTTGCATGATCACATGCTCCTGGTCACATGACTATGCAACCATTTGCATTATATGCTTAACAGTTCCCATAGTCATGTGCTTGAAACCATTGTGTTTACTAGATATATAACATAAGAATACATACTTTATCTTATCTTTGCCATTTGATTATCTAATCTCTTATCTTATCAGGGTATGAGGAGTAGCCTCATGCCTCCTTGCTCATATTGCTGTATACTATTGTTGTGAGCTTTTTAAAATCCAAAAAGCAGGGAAATATCTTAAAGAGTGCCCATACCAGAGGAAAGCTAATCAAAGCAAGGGACCAAGTGCTTCAGACTAGATAATATAGTCTATGCTCTTGTCCCTTATATATTGCTAACCATAAGGTCTATATGAGGTAGCTAACATAAGACTACATAAAGAATGAGGGCATAGAAAAAAAGATTTCAAAATAATAAGATAAAAGAGATAGAGGCTAAAAGTGAAGCTAAATAATGTAAGTTCATAACAACTATAGCCTTATATATATAAGGTAGCCCCTGCTGCTCTGGACTCTTTATTCTTAAGCACTTGAATCTTGTTATACAACTAGTAAACACAATAGTCTCAAGTACATGACCATGGAACTGTTGAGCACATGATGCAAATGGTTGCATAGTCATGTGACCAGGAGCATGTGATCATGTGAATAAGTATCCTTATAAGAATAACCCTAGGCTAAGGCCAATTCCTTTATATCAGAGTATTCCCCTGCACTAGATATTAGTCACATAATGTGGTAGATCTCAGTTAAGATCCAGGTACAGTCTCTAATAATATCTGATCTCAGGATCTAGATTAGGATCTGCATCTGTGGCAAAGATCCAGACTGGATCTTCTTGGCCTTATAATGGTCATGCCTCTTTCATAGATCTGATCCTGTATATCTTCCCTTCTATTCTCCCACATCCTCATGGTATGGCTTCTCTTCCATTCCTGTTCCTTAATCCATAAGGCCACTACCTCACTTTTTATTCCTGCTCTATACCTCTTTCATCCTTTATATATTAGTTGAGGGGTTACTGCTATTGGTGTCCATAGATAGTAGATATTATGACTCTGAATTCCAGAGGCTAAACCTAGACAAAGAGAGAGAGGAGGAACATAAAGAGGAAAATCTAATGGAGGCTCTGAAAAGAAGCAACCAAGGAGGAATTGATGAAGGAGGACTCAGAAGAGACTTATGTCCATGCAACTATGGTTCTATTCTTGAAAGGGTAGAAATCCAAAGAAGTGCTTTAAAGCAAAGTACAAGATAATCAAGTCTAAGGAGACTTAACTACCCATACCTGCCCCTTATATATGGCCTAGGGAGGCACATGGACCAACTATACTAAGCCTACCCTAGAGTACTGCTATCTATGGACACCAATAGCAGTAAGGTCATACTATTAAATAAGAGAGAATAAAGCATGGAGCAGATATAAGGAGTAAGGCAGTGGCCTCATGGATCAAGGGAAGAAATGGAAGAGAAGGGAAAATCTTGTAATGGAAGATCAGGGTTACACATGAGAATGGAGATTTCTGCCACAAATAAGATCATAGAGATAGATCTGAGGATCCATCAGATCCAAGGAGATATGACTAGATTTTGATGGGGAAGATTCATGGGCAGATCCTGGGAAGATCCCAGATCCTAGTCATGTGACCACTGACCATAAGGTACTTGTAAGAATAGCCAAGCCCCAAACTAGAATTACCTGAAAAGGAGTGTTGTTCCCATGATCACATGATATGAAAGTGATGGTTGTGCAAGATGTGTAACAGTAGATCTTAGAGTAGGCCTCCTGTACTTGGTCTATGCATAGACCTGAGCAATATATAAGGCAGGGGGTGCAAGCTGGGATTTTCCCAGTCTTACTCTCTTGACCTTTTAGCTGGTTATGCAGGATAAGCTACTTTCTGCTGGCTATTGGTTTATACAAGAGTAGTGGTCTCACACTTTCTCTTTGCCTAGTTTGGGGTCACTAGCTAAAAGCCTCACCAGTTTCCCAGGATAGAATAGAAGCATCCATCAAGGTAGCTCAAATATCAAGGACAGAATGAATAGTTGCCCATTACACTAGAGCAAGACTATTAACTTGGTTGATGCTTACTTAGGACAAGATTTAGGTTTTAGTCAAAGCAGAGCATAGCTTTTTAGAACATAGGACACATTAGGCCAAGAAGGTGTCCTTATTATACAACAAGGCCAAGAAGACATACTTAGGACAATAGGCCAAGAAGGTATCCAGGACTTTTAGAGTGCAAGAAGATCTTGCCTGAGGACATTCAGAGGATACTCAACATCAAGGACACAGACTCCTAGCCCAGTCAGGATTACTGGTTTCATTTATTTCATTAGAGAATCCCCCACACATTTATTTAGATATGTCTTTTCAGATCTTCTCCATCTCAGTAACAATTTCTCTTCCAGTTTATGGAGTAGCACAAGGGCCAAGCATCAGAATTAGCTTTGACAAGGTTCTTCCAGCTGGAGATAGAAGTTTTAAGAAGGTTCCAATAAATCTCCCCCTCCTATTCTCTTTTGCCTCCATGATTAGACCAGCCACTTCATCAAAAGGTCACAAGGCAGTTAGTACATCTGCTGCAAAAGCATCAGAGAACAAGGCTAAGGACAAGAATTCAACTCAGAGTTATACCCTCTGAGTTCAGTTCCCAAGGTTGAGTCAGGCAGTTAGTGCACCTGCTCCATCAAAAGCCAATAGCACAAGTTTGAGGAAGACTGGCACAAGTTTGGATTCATTCAGCCCAGCAGTAAACCCTGTATTATCAAAGATTGCAAGGCCAGCTAGTACAAGAACTAATGTTTCAGAGTTGGTCTATTCTGGGCCACAAGTTCCAGTTTGCAAGGTTTGCCATCAAGTTGGCCATCTCCCAGTGGCATGCCCCAGTTGTTATAACTGTGGAGCAAATGGGCATTTTGTCAAGGATTGCCCCAAGGAAGTTTGCTGTTATGCATGCAGACATAAGGGTCACAAAGAAGATAGTTGTTAGCAGGCTCCAGTAAACTTTTTCAGAGGACATAAGCTGACATCAGAGTTGTCACAGTCACAAGGTCAGGCTATTAGCCCTCAGCCACAGCAAGAAACAAAAGATGCCAGAGTTAGGTTGATTCTCAAGTCAACACAAGGTTCTTTGGCTACCTAGTCAAAGAAGAATGTTTCTTTTGCATAAGAAATCAAGGCTTCAGATAACAGTTTCAAGCAAAGCCTTCTAAAGTTGCTTATGCAAACAAGGAAAGAAGTAGCTGAGCTAAAGGAACAAGTTCAAAACCTGGAGAAAAGGTTGTTGAAGGAAACATTATTAGAGTCACCTGTGCCTAATATACAGCAGATGAAAGAGTTGAGCAATACTCCTCAAGTAGACATCAAGACTGATAAGGGCAAAGATAAAAGGTCTAAGCTTAGTAAGCAGAAGCAAACAAAAGCAGAAGAAGAAGAAGAAGAAAGGTTAATCAAAGAAAAGAATCTGCAAGTAGAAGCTGAAGCTGAAACACACTTCCCAATTACCCTTGAGTTTCCACTTTCAGACATAGTTTCCCCAGAAGTCATGGCACTTCACAAGAAACAAGAAAAGAAGATTCAGAAGCTATTACACTGCAAGACTTTGAGTAACTACACCTATAGCCTTGATGTGTGCTCCTGCTGCTGCTAGAGGTTCTGCTGAAGCCTAGCCTTTAAACTAGAGGCTAGGAGAACTAGGCAAGAAGGGTACTGAGTCAAGAGACTTGTGAAAACCTTAGAGGTTCAAGTGCACAAGACTAGGAACTCCAGCTTGGACTTGGACCCCTTTTATACTATTGCATCTTGAGAATGAACCAAGAGAGAGTACCCTGCCCTACAGTGGTGTACAGTAAGCTACCCAATGGCAGAAAAAAAGGGAGAGTCTAGAAATACATGAGGGAAACAGATGGTATGAGATTATAGGCTAGATTAGCCTAGACCTAGTGAAGTGTGAAGTGGTTAAGGTGTGAAATGTGAAATGGTGAAGATGTGACATGGTGACACAGTGAAGGGGTGACAGGGTCATGTGATGTGAATATGTGAAGAGTTAGAAAAAATATAACAGGGTGAAAAATAAAATAAAAGGGAAAATATGTATTATAACAGAAGTAGCCCAAGTCTGAGAAGTTGGAATGACTGGTGGTGGATTCCCCTACCAGGCCATTACCCCTGATTATCAGAGTACAGGATAATTCAGTTCTATTTTCTTAGAGTTCTACAAGCTGCATAGAAGAAGTTATGGAGACTTTTTCTTCCCTTTCCTCTTTAGTTGAGACTTCCCCCTTGACTTACTCAGAGTAACTCCCAGCCATGTCATGGGATAATAGCATGGTTAAAGTTACAAGGATAGTGGTTGAAGAAATTCAATCATTATATGAACCTTTTGAGTTTAGTCCCACCTGAAGTGATTCAGAGCTTCTAGTAGATGATAAAGGTTCAGCAAGAAGAGAATTCCTTCTGGCCTCTATGGAAAAAATTCCTTTCTCACCAGTTTCAGAGCCATTATCACCTCCAAGAGTCCAATGAATATCTTGATGCAAGTTGCAGTATATCTATGGGCTACCACTAGAAGAAATAGCCAAAGAGGTTAATGAAGATATTCTGAAGATTCCTTCCCCAGTTTTCAATCAATCAGAGTCACTCAGACAAGAGGAAATCTTTGAGCAAGAGCCACAAGATACTGAGTCACAAGATAATGAAGTTTATTTTTCTTCAGAAGAGGATGCTCCAGCTAAAAGTGGGGTTATCAGTGAAGAAAATGTTTAGCTTGAGGAAGAAATTAAGTTTGAGCACAAGGACAAACCAGAAAGTTCTCAAACTACCAAAGACCTCAGCAAGTCATTAAAAGGCAAAGAAGTCAAGTCAGAGACAGTAGTCTTTTTACCTAGGAATAATCAGAGTCAAGGAACCAAGGTTAAAGATATAGACAAAGAAAGTCTCAAGAATTTGTGGTCACTCTCTGTTCAACCTTAGAGGATTTTTATCCAACAGGTTTTAAAGGACTCAGATAATGAAGATATAGTAATCCCTGAGTCACAAGAAGAGTCAAGTATTCTGGCTTCTATTCCTAAACAGGATTTCTCACCAGATCAAGTCATTATTCTTCCATAGTTGCTTAGAATTGTAGGCAACACAATTTATCCAGCCTCACATTTGCAAGATATGGGTCTTTCCCTCAAGAAGCTGATCCCTTCTTCTCACTCAGAGTTTAGTAGCTTCTCCCAGGAGTTTATTAAAGAAAGCAGAGTTCCATTGCTGGACTCTTCTGAGGATAATTCCCCAGTTTTGCCGGCTTTACAATCAAAGAATCTCAAAATGCCAGAAGTTGAAGGCTATAGTGAGGAAGAAGTTACAGGCCTTCTGGACACTGCATACAATAGCAGTCTACAGGAGTATGTGTTTTTCAGATGCTATGTTGTGCATTTGCAACTTGAGCAGATGATTGCAATTTATTGTGTCAAATGCTTACAATAGATGGTAGTTGCTATTGTCAATGTTAGCAATGAATGTCTTGAGGAAAGTGGAGTTCCTGAGCCAGGCTCCTCTGGTCAAGTACAATCAGTTTCACCAGTCCTCACTTAGAGTCCCTCCTTCTTGATTCCTCTAGAGCCACCTTCTGCTAAAGAAGTTCAAGATGTTTTTGCCCTTATTAATTCTCTTGAGGATTTAGACATTAAAATAATGATCCTTCAGGCCAGATGTGCCACTTATCCACCCCCCTCCCTCCTTTGCAATGCTCATCAGTGTCATGATTGCATCAACAAAATCAAGTCTTTCACTACTCACATGGATTAAATAGATCTTTTTTTTCTGGGCTTCAGCTTTCCCTTCTCCCTCCAAGTAGACTCATCAGGATGCCTTGCCCTAAAAGTGGGGTAGAGGTATATATACATGGAACAGAGTAACTGAAGTACAAAGGAACAAAGTGACCAAATGCAAGGCAAATTTTTCAATTGTTTAAAGGCTACTTTCAAGTGGCATTCCACTTTCAGAGTTTTTCTTTTTCTTTTTTATGCCTTTCTTTCTGTCATGCTCAGAGTTATTTATCACAGGACCAGGCTAAAGCCAATAATGGATACAAGATATTTTCAAAGTCAAAGGCTTGCTCAAAGTTCTCACTCTAAAAGTGGGGTAGTGTTATGCAACTAGTAAACATAATGGTCTTAAGCATGTGACCATGGGAACTGTTGAGCACATAATGCAAATGGTTGCATAGTCATGTGACCAGGAGCACATGATCATGTGAACAAGTATCCTTATAAGAATAACCCTAGGCTAAGACTAATTCCTTTATACCAGAGTATTTCCCTGCACTAGATATTAGTTACTGTTATAATTCCCCATTTCATTTCCCTTTCTCTCATCATGTTTCACATTCATGCATCTCAGATGCTTTCTTGTTCATGTTCTGAAACCTTCCCCTTCTTTTATTCCAGAACATTCTCTGACTTATCTGATATTACTCATAATTCATGTCCCTTGCATGAGTCATATCATATTACATACAGGATGCTTCTCCCATGTTCCATTCATTTCCACACTGGTCACTTACTTAGCATTTATCATGCATATGACTTATCCAACTGAGTCTGAACCTTGTTTCCTCTATACTATAAAGTAGCATACTTTGCCTTCTTCTCCTTATACTACTTCTATTTTCTTTCCTCTACTTATACATCAATACTCTCAATACCTTGGTCATCTTAAAGCCTTCCCTTCCTGGCAATATACATTCCTTCTTAGCCCATATATCAGTGTGCAAGAGAGAACACTTGGAAACCTGCAGGCCAGTGTCCCTGCGGTCACTTAACACCTTATTTAAGCATTCTTAATGGTGTCATCCTCACATTGCACCATTCCTTGCCATGAGCTAACTCTTCATCAAGCTCATCCCACTTGTAGTTCCCTCTTCCAAAGGTCTATGCCTGATCCTACCCAGGCCTAGCATAACAGTCACATGATATGGCAGATCTCAGATAAAATCCAGGTACAGTCTCTAATGATATCTGATCTCAGGATCTAGATTAGGATCTGCATCTGTGGCAAAGATCCAGATTGGATCTTCTTGGCCTTATGATGGCCATGCCTCTTTCATAGATCTGATCCTGTGTATCTTTCCTTCCATTCTCCCACATCCTCATGGTGTGGCTTCTCTTCCATTCCTGTCCCTTAATCCATAATGCCACTATCTCACTTCTTATTCCTGCTCCATGCCTCTTTCATCCTTTATATATTAGTTGAGGGGTTACTGCTATTGGTGTCCATAGATAGTAGATCTTAGGGTAGGCCTCCTGTATTTGGTCTGTGCACAGACCTGAGCAATATATAAGGCAGGGGATGCAAGCTGGGATTTCCCCAGTCTTGCTCTCTTGACCTCTTAGCTGGTTATGCAGGATAAGCTACTTTCTGCTGGCTATTGGTTTATACAAGAGTAGTGGTCTTACACTTTCTCTTTGCCTAGTTTGGGGCCACTAGCTAAAAGCCTCACCAGTTTCCCAGGATAGGATAGAAGTATCCATCAAGGTAGCTCAAGTATCAAGGACAGGACAGGTAGTTGCCCATTACAGGTCTTAGTCCCTATAAAAGTATCTCACTTATACTTTTAGCTTGCCTTATCTTATAGCCCTCTATTAGGATTCTTGCATTTCCCTTTGTTATTTTCCTTGCTGGTGTTTTCACTAGTCAAGAATTCATTAAGCTACCCTTAGCCCTACAAGATAAGAGGCATAATACAAGCATACCTGCAAAAAGGTCAAGAAGTGGCTAGAGAAGAAGAATTTCAGAACTATAATAAAGAAGCTCTAAGGATGAGAACTAAGAGATATACTGGTAAGGATACAAGTGCTCAAAGCTAGGGAACTGAAAGTGATAATGGGGACTTAATTATACTATACTGAGTGATCTATAGCCTAGAACCCTGATTAGAAGAATTTTCTTTCTTAGATATAATAATCATTAAGAGACAAGCCTTCTTTAATAATCATCAGTGGCTAGAATTGAAATGGCGATCTTGCCGTCCTGCCTTGTATCTTGAGCTTCCTTGGTGAATGCCTATAATCCTATCTGCTGAGGCTTTTGGCTAGTGGTCCCTAACTAGGCTGATGAAATAAAAGCTAGAATGGTCCTGTGTAAAGCTAGGAGCTCAGCAACCAAGCAAGTCAGCCTCAGGAGAGCTAAGATGGATCCCCTCCTTGAAAATGGACCTAAGATCCAGAGTCCCTCTTGTGTAAACCCTTGTAAGAGTCAAGAGAACAAGACTGGGGAATATCCAGCTTGTGCTCCCTGCCTTATATATTGCTGGGGTCTGTGCACAGACCAACTACAGGAGGCCTACCCTTAACTACACTATCTATGGTCACCAATAGCATAAGTAGCTCTATGGACCCTGGAGATATAAATAGGGAAGGCATGCATGGATCATATGGAAGGAGTGAGGCAAGGGCCTTGTGGATAAGGGATAGAGGAGAGATATGCCACACCATGAGGATGTGGGAGAATAGAAGGATGCACTGCCCTGATCTAATGAATGTAGCATGGTCACCATAAGGCCAAGGAGATCCATCTGAATCTTTGCCACAGATACAAATTCTAATCTCCGAAGAGATATTATTGGCATCTGATCTAAGATCTCATCTGAGATCCAGCCACATGTCACGTGACCTCACAAGTGCCAGGGACTCTGAATAGGATGTCTGACCTTAGCCTAGGGTTTGCCTTGTTTGGCTACTTGTCCCCATGATCATGTGGTCTGAAGACTCTCATGATCACATGTGACTATGTGTTAGGCTGGCGCCATAACAAGAATGGATCAGAGCTTCTATCAAATGAAAGAAAAGCTAATAAAATGGAGATCTGCAAAAATAGGGTTTGTGCTATATTAACCCTATGCCCTGAATCTAGACCTGCTTGCTGGTCTACCACCTGTGTAAGATAAGATAAGGTTAATTAATAAGATATAAGAAAAGCAAAAAAAAAGTATTATAACAGGTATGGCCTGCATAGTCTCCTGACCTCAACCCTATTGAATATCTTTAATGGTACCTCAAGAGAAGGTTTGTTGAGTATAAAATCCCCTCTAAGGTATAAAGGAGTTATAGAATAGAATTTAAATAAAATAGGAAAAGATACCAGTTGCAAAGTGTCAGAAATTGATTGAAAGCATGCCTAGAAGGATTTAGGCAGTGCTTAAAGCCAAGGGTGGCTATACCAAGTACTAATAATATTCTTCAAATCAAAAGTACAAAAACTAGCCTAATAAGGTCTTTATTTTAAAATAATCATATGTTCACCACCTCTAATCCAAATTGCATGGTCCAAGAACCATTTTGTAGCCAAGAATCCATACTATATTCCATTTCACCAACACTAAGTGCAATTCCTGCATGGCAATGCAGAATACTTCAAATCCTCCATTAAAGCCAAATATTGGGCTGGTTTTTTGGAGTTACTGTATACTAACCCTTAGCTGGAGATATTGTATTTTGGATTGTTGTCTCAATTAATTTATATTACAAAATAAAATTTGGAATTACAATTTTTATTAGTATTTATCATGAATGAAAATATAATAGATAGATACCCAAACATTTTTTGAATGAAGAAATGTTGTAGGTTGTGATTTGCATTGAAATAGATTGTATGGGGTAAATAAATACCAAATAAGTCAAATAACCTGTTTGTAATTTTACAGATGAAAGGTAATATCATAAATGGCAGGCATCCAACTTGCTCGATACATATGGCATCAAGGTCCCACTCAAGTCCTGGTGCATCCACCATTTAGGCTAGACTGGGCAATTCAAAAAAAAAAAAAGAGAGCGGATCCCGAGGACTTCCCCATTTGAGATACTAAAATCCCCCACAGGCATCACAGCATTAGACTTTTTGAATACCTGCGGCATGCCCGGTATGGCAGATCATTCGTAACGCGCTTTGTTTTACTTGACTCGTCACTGCCAAGCATGACTACCTACTTCGTGAGTTGTGAGGCAAGCTTCGTTTATCTGGTTACTGATTCGCAATGATTGAAACAGGGACGAGCTGAGCCCTGGCGAGACTCCCTTGGAATCTGGCGCAGTTAAGTCATGGTACTTGCCAGGAGGATGACAATTGCGCCTGGCCTGAGGATGAATTGGCGTTGACGTGGCAATGAACTACAAGTGAGGCAAGTCTCAAAAGGACTCTGAAAATGCCATTGACACCTTCCTTGATAATGTAGATGGACAGATTTTGGGTTTGGTATTAGGGAAGCGATTGAACAAGAACATGGGCATAGTGTTGCGTGGTTTGTTGCAGTGTCTATGTGTACAAACTTGAATCTGTCGACTATGCTAGTTCAGGAATTAACCCGGCCTACAGTACGTTGGTGATGTGAACCTCTCCCGGAAGGGTCACATACTCGTCATGAATAGATTTACCAAAGCCTCGTGGCCTGGAAAATATTTGAACTTAATTTCACAGCAAGCCAAAATCCGGTATTTTATTAGGTACATTGATTGCGTCGTCGTCCATTGTTCAATTTATGTAACTGGCCTTGCATAGTCTCAATTATGCTTTGCAGTATCCCAATGTAGTCGTTGATCTCACTGTCCATCTCGTTGATAGCATTTAAACGGAGGCTTCATATCGTCGAACACCAAAGGCACTACTAATGCTATTTTCCAGGATACCTGTGCGTCCATTTTCTATACTTGATTCCTCTGGAACATACAGTGCAGATGGGACAAGTCTTCGACAAGCAACCCATAGGGCGAATTAAGTCGGCAAGGCAGTCTGGACATTGGATTTTGCTGTCTAATCGTCAACACCGCGGAGTTCGAGGCCCAGTCTCGTTGCATACACTAGAACAACCAAGAAACATACTGTACATAGTGGGCAACGAAATCCGTGAGGCCTGCACTAGGGTCATCTTGTTTTGTACCAGTTACCCTTTCCAAAGAGGATAACCATCTCTGCACGAGTTATCAGATTTCCATCTACTAATGTCGTCCCCGTTGAAAACTAGACAGTTTCGCTTCCAGAGCCGAATTCTGCCCCCTCCGCTGTATTGGCGACATGTTTCTCGTTAAATGGTTGATTATGTAGTTTAAGCGCCGAGAGATAGCCTGATGGGACAAGATTGTTGTCTTCATGGTATATCCTGTGTGCACTGAGAAATTCAAGGTGCTGTGGAGTTATGACTATCAAAATCGGTGTGGATTCACATTAGCTACCCGCTTGTACCTCCAGCTAAGAACTCAAATGACCTACTCCGAGAGGAAGAGCTCAGAAAAGTGCCATAAACGAAGAACGCCAGGACAGTACTTGGGATATTCGTGAGTGCAGCTATCGCGGCGTACGGGCCACCGGCAGCATGGCGACCCCAAATTGACATTGCCATCAAACGTCCGCCGACGTCACGAGCTGTATTTGCAGCAACTGGACAGCAATCATAGTGATCAATAAGTGGGAATCTATCACAGAGAAGCTGCATACTTGATGTTGGGGAATATCCCCATATTGCGACGCCACTTGTGGAATTGGTCTGAAAATCAGCTGATACACGGGCTAAAATGGGCTCGTACTATGTGAATCCGATAAGCCAAGGCGCTACGGCTGGTGGTATCGTGTAGTTGGTTGGATCAAGGCATGCGCTTATGGCAAGGCCAAGTACAAAGTCCTTTGCATACTAAGTCAAACTGACCGATGGGAACAGAATACGAAATACCCACGGTCGTAAACTCGTTAAGAAGAACCCGGTTTAGGTTCGTCCCAGGCAACACATAGAGTGCAAATATACCCCCCGGGCCATCGGGAGTGAACATCAAAGTGTTGTAGTCGCCCTTTTCCATTAGGACGCCTTCCGCCGCCTTGAGAAGGATGAGTCTCTTCTCTCGCAAGCTGATCGAGAAAGAGCATACCACAATGAGATCCTTCCACTGCACATACGTGACTAGGCATGCCAAGAAAGCGCCAAATATCTGTGCTAATATGTACCTATACTTCATGTTAGCATTACCTGATCCAATGTGCTAACTGCAAGGGATCGTGCGAGAAGAACGCACAGAGCAGCCTTTCGCACAGGAAAATCTCTGAAGACAACGAATGAAATGGTGATACTAGGATTGAAGTGACCACTAGAAGTCGTCCCACAGATCGCAACTGCAAGAACGACTCCGATAGAGTAAGCAACGCCAATAGTAAATACAGCTAGACGTTGGGGTCAGCACTAGCACCAGGGACTGTCAGGAAGTAGACTGACAGCCGATCGACTGAGATGTGAGATTCCCGACAACAAAAGCAGCCGTGGCTCCAACACCTGTGACATGCGGTGCTGTTAGTGACGACATGCTCCTTGGAACGAAGAAGCTTGGGCCAACCCGCATAAACGAATAAGAATACACCGAGCTGGACGCAGTGAGGTTGTCAGCTACATTCAAGAGGATAGAATTACAGTACCATCTCAGCAACCATTTCAGTAAACAAATGAATTCTGGTGTGTTTAATCTTTTCCCAAGACTTCATGTATCGCGGTTGGGGGACAACATCTCGCAGGCGGACTGTTGGATAGGACATGGCGCTAAGTGGATGAGGTAAGAATCTACCGATCCTTTTAAACTCCTAGCGTGGCAGCCTGAGAGCGTGTTATCATACGAGATCTCGTCCTATTTACCGAAACGTGACGCGAATCCCAATGCTATAACGTGGCAATCCAAAAGCTTGTTACCGTTCCTTAGGTTGTACTTTCCATTCCGGAGTCACGGTGACCGCTCTGCTGCCAGAGGAACTTTATCGAGATTTACTTGATTGAAGGATTTTGGGAGTGGTATGTATCGCCGAATGGCTCCTTTAAGAAAAAAAAAAAGTGTATTGGGTTCCAGATGGGAAAATCGCAGGTTGTGTATGTGTATCAAGGGGGCAAGATGACTGACAGGATACAGTGAAGCATGGAACGAAGTCCCCCATGGAGATCATTCGCTTACAGACAAGCCAGATATACGTAACGGAATCCACTGATGTTCTTGAGGGGGAAGGTCTTGCAACTCGCCACATACCGGTGCTAGCCGGCACCGTTGGCTGCGGTGTCACGAGCAATACCACTATTTCTCCCGGATTGATATGGGAACGTTCTTCGCGACCAAGAAAACCTTAATAAGTACATGGGCATCATGAACGGAAATATGACGAATCACCAGATTAGCGAATTGCTGCGTGCTCAAATGTTTCACGAGACGAATGGCCTGTGTTATCGTTGCCAGTGGTGCTGCACAGGCCCAGTCTGAAGCCGTAAGCCGAGCCGGGAGGGCTTATGACGGCTTGGGGGTATGGACCTGACCTCAAGAAAAAAAAAGGCACGAGCCAAAGCTGTATCACGTGGGTGGGGGTTGGGTGTGCCGAATATATTTATCGCTTCCGTATGCCATGGACCAGGAGCAACAATAGTCAAATACCGACCTAGGCGAGCTGTAATTCACCCGCCTAAGCTCAGGGACGCTGAAATCTCAGTTACACCAGCATGCCAAATTAGTTCCCCAAAGGGCCGGAGCATCCTTTTCCCTTTCAGCCGACTCACCACCCTCTCCTCCTTTCTTCACCAACAAGTGCCAGAGGACAACCATTGATGATGTTAATGTATACTTCATCACCTCTGAGGATGACAGTGAATAGCCCAGTAGCTTAACCAAAGGTGCATTAATATTATTTATGATACCATATTATTTTTTTTAATACTTTTTCTGACACTTTCTGTTATAATACCTTTTTTTTTTTCATTTCAATTTTCTCTCTTTCTTTTCTTGCCCCTTTTATTTATGCAAGGAGTCCTTTTTCTTTCAATTAGGCACCAAGCATATCATGGGCCCCTGCAAGATCATGATTAGGTGAAATAATGAGCCCTGTGCATGCAAACTGGCATTATATCATATTTTTTGTGCAGTTTGTGTATGACTTTGGAGCAGTGGCCTTTGCTGGCAGTTCAATCCAGCCCAAGATCAGAAAACTTGGCAAGGAGTAGTCCTGGAATGCAGTGCTGCTTGAATGAATTGACCAGATAAGGAATAACATGGATCAGGAAAACAGCAGTTGGTAGTATGGCCAGGATAAACAGCCTGAGATTGCCATCTAGGATTGATATGAAGTTGAGAACATCCAGTGCTTTTGAAAAGAAGTAGAGAAAAAAAAAATTCTAAGCAGTGTTATGGCGCAAGCCTAACACAATGGTTGCACGTGACCATGGGAACCTTAGAGCATGTGATGCGCTGGTCATGTGATCAGTTGCATGTGATCATGCGAACGAGTTACCTTACAAGGCAAGCCCTAGGCTAGGGTTAGTAGTCTAATACGAGTTTCCCTTGCACTAAAGGTTTAGATCATGTGATATGGCTGGATCCCCGATGGGATCTTAGATCAGCATCTGATAATATCTCTACGGAGATTAGGATCTGTATCTGTGGCAGAGATCTAGATAGATCTCCTCGACCTCAAGGTTGCCATGCCTCTTTCATAGATCTGGATCTAGGTGCTTCCCTTCCATTCTCCCACATCCTTATGGTGTGGCTTCCTCTTCTCCATCCCTTAGTCGTGAGGCCACTGCCTCACTCCTCATATCCGATCCATGCATTCTCCTCCCCTATTTAATATACTTAGTCATGAGCACCTTATGCTATTGGTGTCCATAGATAGCATAGATTAGGGTAGGTCTCCTGTAGCTGGTCCATGCACAGATGCCAGCAATATATAAACAGAAGATGTCAAGGCTGGGTTTTCCAGTCTTGACCTCTTGTGACTTCAGCTAGAGTCTAGCCCGATCTAAAGGCTGACCCCTAGTGGGGTTCCCCCTCAGCTCTCATCCGCTGCCTGGCTTGGTTTATACACAGGACCTCATTCCAGACTCATCCTTTCCCTATTCACCTAGTTAGGGGCCACTAGTCAAAAGCCTCATAGAGATCTAGGAAAGTCCAGAGACCATTGGCGTTCCCCAAGAGAGAAGGTTCAGAGGGTGGGAAGTTTCCCACAACAAGCAGGATCTCAAGGTTTGAATCCAGGTTGTATACTATGGTATCTTATACAGTGACTTTAAAAAGCATTTTGATATTTAATATAAATGCAGAGCATAGATATTTTGCAAGCATTTGATTTTGCTTTAACAAGATAAAATATAATATTTACTTCTGACTACAATTTGATTCTTAGATTATGTGATTTGGACCAGTGGCTGTGAAGATATAACCATTTAAAGACAGACTTTATTGAAATACTTATATACTGTTATGTGCTCAGCAAACACTAACAGTTTACTCATGTAATCATGGGACTTGCCTGTCTTATAAAGTTAAACTCTAGGCTTGGATTTGATTCTTTATATCAGAGTATTCCTTGCTCATGGGTTAGTCATGTGATGTGGCTGGATCTCAGATAAGATCTTAAATTGATACTGATGACATCTAATCTAAAGGATCTGAATTAGGATCTGATCTATGGCAGAGATCTAGATAAATCTCCTTAGCCTTATGGCAGCCATGCCTTATTTATATCTGCTTACCCTGAGCTTCCATTCTTCCACATTCTTATGGTTGTGGTTCCTCTTCTCTATCCCTTAATCTATGAGGTCACTGCCTTACTTCTTACTCATATGCCCTATGCCCAGTTTCCTATTTAAGAGATATAAGTAATTACTGCTATTGGTTAACATAGATAGTAGATTACTTATCCTGTGTAGGGGCTATGCCCACTGGCAATATATATATAGAGTGGGCAAGACCTGGAGTCTCTCCAGTCTTGATCACTTGTATCATATGCTTACTTCTTCTACTTGGGCTCTACTTTGTGGAGTTAACCTGAGTTACTTCCTTGTCTCTCTTCTTATGGCCTGAGCACTGGTTACTAGTGTTAACTTGGGTTTTCCCTATCAAGTCTCACAAGCCTAGTTCAGGGCCACTAGCAGAAAAGCCCTCTTGTTGTTTTCATTGCCTGTTACTCACCAATGTTCATTACTAGTATTTGGATTGCACTCTTGGAGTACATAACATATACTTTGAATTAATAGAGTATAATTAGTACTTAATATTGTTATAACCTTGAATAAATGTCAAGCAGCCAGAGACAGAAACAAGAAAGGAACTAAAACCACCTAAAACCAGACTGGTAGAGAAAGAGAGACTTGAATGATTATCTTACAGACTTTAAGAAGCTAACTTGGAGGAACACCACATCAAGAAAGGTGGATATCACAAGTGCTCAAGTTTAAAGACTTGAGTTGCCCAGAAATGCTATTATATCTATGATATACAAGCCATAACAACTATTGTAAGGTAAATAACAATATAAGGTAATTAGAATAAAGAAAAAGGCAAAAGATATAAAAGCCATAACAAATATAGCCTTTTTTTGCCTTATGTACTGCTTTTGTTATGGATTTAGACCAACAGCAAGAGGAAACCACCTTGGGGGGTGCCCAAAACCGGAGGGACAAAAGAATGGCAGCCTAGAGGAGACATTAGGAAACAAGGTAAACAAGTAAACAAGTACTCTAGACTGGGAAACCAGTCTATGCCCTTGCCCCTTTATATATTGCTACAAAGTATGCATAGACCAGGCCATAAGAAATACATGAGTAGCTGGTATATAGAAAACAATGGTAAATAAGGAAATAGGGCAAAGGGAAACTAAATAGAAACCAATGGCAAATAGGGAGTAATTAGTAAAAAAAAATGCAAGGCAAAGATTGTTACAATTATTTTTCACTTTTCACATCACATGACCTTGGGAACCCTTACTCTTTCACCTTTTCACCTTTTCACCCTTTCACATTTTTACATTTCACCTTTTTCACCTCTTCACATTTCACATTCCAGAACATTCCAGACCATAATGACATTATCTGGCAGTTACCATGAGAAACTGCTAAGATACTTGCTCTCTTATTGCCATTGGTCTGCTTACTGTACATAGTTTAGGGCAGACCCTAGTTATATGGTCTGTGTGCACATTTGTATCATATATAAAGGGCTGGCACAAGGTGGAATCCCCCAGTTTTGTGTACTTGAGCTCTTAGCTTTATACAAGGCCTTAACTTTTCATTTTACTTCCTTTTGCCTAGTTCCCTGAGGGTCTAAGTTAAAACCTCAGCTTTAGAACAGCATCCCCTGGACAGATCATGAGACTCAAGGCTAGGATGATTGTTAACCATTTCAAAGATAAGATATGACATTAGAGGGCTAGATCATGACATTAGAAAAAGTCTAGGCTACAATAAAGTAAAAGGCTATGTTATATGCTTAGCAAACACTAACAGTCTCAACACATGATTATGAGACTTCAATGCCAAAACAAGAATAATCCTAGGTTTGGGTTTAGATTCTATCAGAGTATTCCCTGCATATAAGTATTGGTCATGTGATATGGCAGATCTCATCTGAGATCTAGATTAGGATTGATCTGTGGCAGAGATCTAGATGGTAATCTTCTTGGCCTTATGATGGCCTGGCCATATTCATATCTGCCTTTACAAGTTTGCTTCCCTTCCATTTTTCCATATCCTCATAATATGTTACTCTTCCTTTAGTCATAATTTGTGAGGCCACTGCCTCACTCCTATTCTACACCCTATGCTTACCTATTTATAGGTTAATGTGTACTTACTGCCATTGGTCAAGGAGTGGTAGTTACCTTTCATGTACATGGTCTGTGCACATAGCCTGATAATATATAAGGGGTAGGAAGAGACTTGGAGTAACCCAGTCTTAACCACTTCTGTTACTAGTGCCACAAGCCCAGTCTTCTTTCAGAGTGGCTTGTACTCTATATGGATTAAGGCTTAGTCCTCTCTTTTGCCTAGTTTGGGGCTCTAGTCTTAAAAGCCCACTCATTGTTGTTGTTATCCCTGTCCATACACTGGTATTTGGCATTATTTGGTTTGGCACTCTTTGGGTGCATAACAGGCTATGCTACATGAGGTACAAAGGCTAGATCAGGCTAGATTTAACCTCATGGCATAATAAGATATAAAATAAGATGAGATGAGATGAGATAAAATCAAAGAAAGTGGTTAAAGATAGTAAATAGTAAAGAGAACTTAGCTTAGGGTAAGAATGAAAAATAGCCCCTAGTTAAGTAGTGCCAGTATATAACAGTTTTAACTCTTTTAGACATGTTTTCAATCAATGTCTAATACTTCTTTACTGGTATTTTTTTCCATTCTGTCTCAATTCTGCTTCAAAGCTTCTTTATTTTCTTAAAAAGGTTTTTATATTTAGCAAGCTTTTTTTAAAGGTACTATCAGAGATATTTAATAAAGTTGAGGTTTAGAAACTATATAGGCCATAGCATGGTTTTTGTTATGATTCCCCCTTTAATTTTCCTTTTTCACTTCTTTCACTGCATTTCATATTCACATGTCTCAGACACTTTCTTGTTTGTCTTCTGGAATCTTCCTTTCAATGTTTCAGAATGTCTCTAACTCAGTCAATATGACTCATGATCTGCTTCCATTACATAAGTCATCCATATTACTCATACTAAGCTTCTTAAACATTCCATCTGTTTTCACATGAATCAATTACTTAGCATTCATTATCTCCATGACTTATTCAACTGAGTCTGAATCTTACTTAGCTGTACTATAAAGTAGCACACTTTGCCTCCCTTCTCCTTATGCTATTTCTACCTTCTACCCTCATTACCTACATTGATATACATTGATATCTTGGTTACTTAGAGGCTACTCCCTCTCTGCAATATATATTCCTTTTTAGTCTATACATTGGTGTACAAGAGAAAACACTCGGAAACCTGCAAGCTAGCATCCTTGCAGTCACTCAACACCTTGTTTGAGTGCCCTTAATGGTGTCATCCTCATGTCACACCATTTATTGTCATGAGCTGACTCTTTGTCAAGCTCACCCCACTTGCAGTTCCCTCTTCCAAAGGTCTATACCTGACTCTATCTAGATCTAGTGTAACAGTTTTAAAATCCTGCTTCTCTGGCCACTTCTTGATCTTTTTGCAAATATGCTTGAAGTTATTGCTTTGTAAAAAGATAATGTCAGAAGAATTAAAACCATAGTGCTTAGTAGTTTATAGGAGTTCATTCTTTAAAATTTGAAGATAAAGTTCTCTATTCATTCATTTATCAATTTTGGTGGCATAGCCAATTCCTTTTTAAGTTATATATTCCCACATTATCAAAGAACCTTTTTTATGCTTAATAGTTCCTTGTTATAATATACAATTTTATTTCTCTTTATTTTTACTATCTTTTCACTTTCCTTTGACTCTTCACATTGTTACATCATGTGACCCTATTAACACTTACCATTTCACTCTTTCATATATCACAAGTCTAGGCCTGTTCAGATCTTGATATTATATCTTATTATAGCCTTATGTTCAATCTCATGTATTTCTAGGTCCCCACTTCTTTTATGCCATTGAATGGCTTACTGTACTATAGTTTAGGGTAGAACAGACCTATATAGTCTGTGTGCATCTTTGTAGCATATATAAAGGCCTTTGCTTAAGCCTGGGTTTTTCCAGTCTTGTGCACTTGAGCCTTTGCTTTATACAAGTCCTTGACTCTTTTCTCTTCATTTCTCTTGCCTAGTTCCCTGGCCTCTAGCACAAGCCCAAGCCTTTAGTAGATCTAGTGACATAATAGTTACATTTTACCCTGGCTTTTTCCACACATATATCTTTCCATTGAATTTCATGTAATTGATTTTGGTCTTATTTGACCATTATTACATTTGGTCCCTTTTTTTTCCCTTTCATATATTAGCTTTTGATTTTCACATGTTTCTAATGCTTCTTGTTATATTCTGGAACATTCAGACTTTTTTGTTCAAGAATACTTCTTTAGTTAGCAGCTATTACTCATAGTCTGCTTTTCTCATGTTCCATTCATTTTCATATGAATTATTTACTCAGCTATAGTTATCTATATTACACATCTATGTACAACTATACTTTCACTTTATGTAATTGTGGAAGAACTATTTCTTATGGGTAATCTTAGCTTATGGTCAGATTTTATGCAAGTATTTTTATGGTTAGTGGTCACATAACTAAGAGATCTGGGATCTTTCAGTAATATGCCCTGGATTTTTTCTATCTAGATTTTGTTGCTATCTTCATGAATTAAATGGATCTTGAATCTGTATCTATGATTTTATTACATCTGTGGCAGAGATCTCTGTCCTTATATAAGATCTTTATTACAAGTCTTTTTTTATTTTTTATTTTTTTCTTTGATCCATGAGGCCACTGCCTTACTTCTTCATATTTACTCCATGCTTTCCCCTTTTTTATTTAATAGTGTGCTCTTACTGCTATTGGTGTCCATAGACAGTAGTACTCTAGGGTAAGCTTACTATAGATGGTCTGTGCACTAACCCTGGCAATATATAAGAAGCAGATATGGGTGGTCAAGTTTCTCCAGACTTACTTATTTTGTACTTTGCAGTTTGCACTTTTGTGAATCTCAGCCCTTTTAAAGCCTAGCCCATAGTTGCACAAGCCTTGAGTCTCTTCTAAGTCCTCCTTATTGTTTTCTCTTTGATTGCTTCTCTTCAGAGCCTTATTAGAAGTTTCTCTTTATATTTTATCCCTTCTTTTAGTGTCTAGATTTAGCCTCTGGAATTCAGAGTCATAATAATCTACTTTTACTTATTCAACTGAGTCTGAACTTTACTCCTCTTAGTATAAGTAGTATACTTCACCTCCATGTTTTCTATGCTACTTTTGCCTTATACTACCTCAGTTCCTCTCTAAGCAATCTCAAATCCCTTATTGACCCTTTTAAGGGAGTTTTCTGCTTGCATCCTTTATTGGCAAGTACTCACTTGTCCTCAACAAGTCCGGTATCCTTATTCATCCCAACCTTTACTAAGGAACATACAGTGCCATTCTATATTTGCACCATTATCTTAATACTCTAGGCTTACCATTTATCAAGCCTTTCTCTAGTTTCCATTGTTTTAAAATCTATGTTCATTTCTACCCAGCCCTAGTGTAACAAAAGAAGTAGCATATCTACTTGTGACTACCATTGCTATAGTCTGCCACCATTCCACCCAAAATCCCTTTATTTCTTGACATTCTCTGTTATAATGCATATTTTCCCATTTATTTCATTTTTCACCCTGTTGTATTTTCCTTTAACTCTTCACAGCATCATATCACATGAACATGTCACATCTTTACCACTTCACACTTCACTAGATCTAGGCTAATCTAGCCTATAATCTCATACCACCTATTTTCCTCATGTATTTTTAGACTTTCACTCTCTTTCTGCCATTTGACAGCTTACTGTACACTACTGTAGGGCAGGGCACTCTCTCTTGGTCCATGCTCAAGAAGCAATAGTATAAAAGGGGTCCAAGTCCAAGCTAGAGTCTCCAGTCTTGTACACTTAAAACCTCTAAGGTTTTTACAAGTCCCTTGACTCAGTATTCCTCTTGCCTAGTCCTTCTAGCCTCTAGTTCAAAGGTTAGGCTCCAGCAGAACCCCTAGCAGCAGCAGGAGCACATACCAAGGCTATAGGTGTAGTTGCTTAAGGTCTTGCAGTGTAACATTTTTTGGGGAGAGCCTAGAACTCCATCTGCAGAGAATTTCATTGACTCTTCTAAAATAGAAGAACTCTTGAACAACCACCTCTTATTTCCAGAAGATAATATTTAGGATCTCTTTCTTTTTTTCACAGAAGATTAAGAACAAGATCATGCTCTTGTGCATGAACTTATCTCATTTTTACAGATTCCCCAAGAATCTACCCCACCTTCTTCTACTTTCATCAGATGTCACTTCCTTTTTTTCCTCCCTCTGAAATCTCTCTTTTTTCCCACCATGTTCAACTCTTCTGCTCCTTCTAAATTCATGGAGCTCTATTTCAGTGTCCCTGAATACTTCAATGGAAACTGCAACAAAGCAGAAGCTTGACTGGACTCAGTCCAATTTTACCTCTATGTTAATGCCATGATCTACAACTCTGATGAAAAAAAGCTCATGTTTACCCTTTTCTACATGATCAAGGATCCTACCCTCTTCTGGGCAACCACTTATTATAAAATGTGCACCACAGGCAGAATAGTGTTCATGAGATCCTTTAGCAGTTTCATCAAGGCATTTAATACCTCTTTCAAACAACAGAATATCATTATCTCAGTTGTCCACTGATTAGCTAACATGTAGATGCACCAGAACAATAAAGGCAAATGAATCCCCTTTTTCACAAAGTATACTGCTAAGTTCCAAAACCACATGATTCTATTCAATATCAAAGACAAAAATATCCTAATTGCTTACTATAAAGCCAGAATTCCACTTTGACTATCCCATTAAATTTAAAACCTTGACAAGATCTCCAGTACCATTAAAACCTGATATAATAAAGCAATTTACTTCCAGGGAATTTCCAACTATGTCAAGCTTACTAAGCTGTAATACAAGAACCCTAAAACTCTTGCCTGGACCCCCAATAATCCCTTGATTACCCCTTGGGTTGAAAAAGACTCAAATGTCATGAATATTGACTTAGTAAGATTAAGTAAACTAACCTTCCAGGAATAAGAAAAATATTTCAAACTTAATCTCTATCTCCACTGCAGAAAACCCAGCCACAATGTAGCCACATGTCCTCAAACAAACAAACACCCTTTTCTATTTTCCAGCAACTTAACTACCTTTTAATCAAAGAAGTCCATTAAGAAGGTCACTTTTGAAGAAGAAATTGCCAAGATCAAGGAGGTTAGTGATAAAAAACCTAAGGTTGGAAGATTTGGGCTGGATTTTTGAATTGGATTATCTTTTCTATATAAGATGCTTCTTTTCTCTTCTATATACCTGTACTTGTATTCTTATCTAGGAAATCTATGAGAATTCCAGTACAAATCACTCTATTTTATATCCAAGATTATTTGTAGACTTCTCCACCCTGGTTAATAGCAGATGTTATGACTCTAAATTCCAGAGGCTAACCTAGATGATGAATATAAGGAGGAATACTAGAGAAAACCCCTAAAAGGAGGCTCTAAGAGGAGCAACCAAGGAGTGGAGTAATGAAGGAGGACTCAGAAGAGACTCAGGACATATGCAACTAAGAATAAGCCCAGAAAGGGTTGGAATCCAAAGAAGTGCTTTAAGCAAAGTACATAAGTGATCAAATCTAAAAAGATTTGACTACCCATATCTGCTCCTTATATATGGCCCAGAGTAGCACACAGACCAACTACACTAAGCCTACCCTAAGCTACTGCTAACTATGGACACCACTAGCAGTAAGAGTGCACTATTAAATAGAAGAGAAGAAGGCATGGAGTGGATATGAAGGAGTAAGGCAACAGCCTCATGGATCAAGGAATAGAATAAAAGAGAAAAGAAGACTTATAATGAAAGGTTAGGGTAAACATAAATATGGGGATCTCTGCCACAGATACGATAAAATGCAGATCAAAGATCTATCAGATCCATGAAGATAGCATCATGATCTAGATAGGGAAAATTCATGCACAGATCCTGGGAATATCCCAGATCCCATATCATATAACCACTGATTATGAATATACTCATAAATAGTCAAATCTCAAGTTAGGGTTTCCTAAAAAGGAGTGTATCTCCCACAATCACATGATATAAAAGTGATAATTATGCACAATGCATAATAGCAGAGCACAAATTAACTGCATCAACTGGGAGTTTGTCTCTCATCATAAATTCTCTACTACCTGACTCCCCTCTTTCCTCAACATCTAAAACATAGACTCTTCTCTTAACAAGAAGGGTCAAATTATCCACATGTGCACCATACTTCTTTGACTAGAAGAAGTTTCTTATTCAGTTTTCTGCCATGTTATGGCATGTGACAGGAAGATACTCATTCTTAGATTCCCATAACTCCAAGACATGAGCCCTATAGTATATTGGATGGCCAACTTACTCTCCATCCTGATCTCCTGTTATATTCCAGACCACCATGTCCACTCCACAATATTTCTGATGCAACTCCAGTTAAGAATTACCTTTAAGCTATATGCTGGCTGTTACGGCTCAAGCCTAACACGACGGTCGCACGTGACCATGAGAACTGTAGAGCATGAGATGCGCTGGTCACATGATCAGTAGCACGTGATCGTGCGAACGAGTTGCCTGATAAGGCAAACCCTAGGCTAAGGCTAAGTCCTTATATCAGAGTATTCCCCTGCACAAGGTATTGGTCACATGATGTGGCAGATCTCAGATGAGATCCAGATCTTCCGATGACA
>JBBPJW010000429.1:0-30518 GCA_038088935.1 Pulveroboletus aff. viridisquamosus
GGCTATTGGTGTCCATAGATAGCTAGCATTAGGGTAGGCTCCCTGTAGTTGGTCCATGCACCTTGACCAGCAATATATAAGGCAGGGAGTGGTAAGCTGAGGTCTCCTCAGTCTTACTCTCTTGTCTCTTAGCTGAGATTATACAAGGGATCTCTACGATCTCCTGGCTGTCCCTCTTAAAGGGATCCCCCTGAGCTCTCTAGGGTTAGGCTCTGACTCTCTCTTGCCTAGTTCAGGGCCACTAGTACAAAAGCCCTAGCAGTAGCGAGGAAGGCACTCACCAAGGTGTCAGTAAAGTATCAAGGATATGGGTAGTCACTCACAACAGTTAGCCCTGAAACTTGAGTAATGGTTCAAATACAGAATGGCACTATATGTTCCTTAGTGAAGGTTGGGGACAAAATGAGGATATTAGGCTTATTAAGGACTAAAATAATGTTTTGCTAATATTACATTACAAGACCTTGAGCAACTATACCTATGTTCTTGGTATGTACTCCTGCTACTGCTAGGGCTACTGCTGAAGCCTAACCTTTGTGTTATGTGCTCAGCAAACACTAATGATCTTATCACATGATTATAAGACTTTAATGCCAAAACAAGAATAACTCTAGATTTAGGTTTGGTTCTTATTCAGAGATTCCCTGCATATAAGTATTGGTCATATGATGTGGCAGATCTCAGATGGGATCTAGATTAGAATTGATCTGTGGCAGAGATCTAGATGGTAATCTTCTTAGTCTTATGACTATCTGGCCATATTCATATCCACCTTATGAGTATGTGTTGTGGGATACTCTCCCACGCTCGAACTCCGAACTCCGTCCTTGGAGAACGCTGTTTCTCTGGACTTTCCTTGTAGATCTTCTATGAGGCTTTTAGTCTAGTGGCCTCGAACTAGGCGAATAGGGAAAGGATGAATCTAGAGGTCCTGTGTATAAACCATAGTCGCCAGCAGGTCTGAGAGATCAGCCTGTATAACTAGCTCAGGTCACAAGAGGTCAAGACTGAGGAAACCTCAGCCTTGAGCTGCCTGCTTATATATTGCCAGGGCCTGCGCACGGACCAACTACAGGAAGCCTACCCTAGAGATGCTATCTATGTAAACCAATAGCGGAAGGGGCTCCTATGACTCAGCCTTATTAAATAGGGGAGGAGGAAGCATGGATCGTAATGGAAGGGATGAGGCAGTGGCCTCGCGGATCAGGGATGTAAGGAAGAGATACGCCACACCATGAGGATGTGGGAGAATGGAAGCGTACCCGATACGATCTAGTGGAAAGGCATGGCCAAGGAGATCCATCAGATCTCTGCCACAGATTAGATCTGGATCTCCATCTGGAGATCTGCCACATCACATGACCAATACCTGATACTTGGGGAAACTCGTAGAAAGGACTAGTAACCCTAGCCTAGGGCTTGCCTTATATGGTTGCTCGTTCGCACGATCACGTGCTACTGATCAGATGACCAGCACATCACATGCTCAAAGGTTCTCACGGTCACGTGCGACCGTCGTGTTAGGCTGAAGCCGTAACAGTATGCTTCCCTTTCATTCTCCCACATCCTTATGGTATGGTACTCTTTTTACATTTCTAATCTGCAAGGCCACTGCCTCACTTCTATCCTCTGCCCTATGCTTCTTTATTTATCAGCTCTGTGTACTTACTACCATTAATCCATAGATGGTAGTTACCTTTCCTGTACTTGGTCTGTGCACATTTGTTTATAATATATAAGGGGTAAAAAGAGACTTGGGGCAACCCAGTCTTAACCACTTCTGTTACTAGTGCCACAAGCCTAGTTTTCTTTTAGTGTGGCATGTGCCCTATATGGGTCAAGGCTCATTCCTCTTCTTTGCCTAATTTGGGGCTCTAGTCTAAAAAGCCCACTTATTGTTGTTATTATTCCTAATCACTTACTGGTGTTGTTAAAGATTTGGTTTGTACTCTGTAAGTGCATAACACTTTGAACTAGAGGCTAGAAGAACTAGGCAAGAGGGATTTTGAGTCAAGGGACTTGTAAAACCCTTAGAGGTTCAAGTGCACAAGACTAGAGACTTTAGCTTGGACTTGAATCCCTTTTATACTATTGCATCTTGAGCATAGACCAAAAGAGTGTGCCCTGCCCTACAATAGTGTACAGTAAGCTATCCAATGGCAGAAAGAGAGTAAAAGTCTAGAAATACATCAGGAAAACAGGTGTTATGAGATTATAGGCTAGATTAATCTAGATCTAGTGAAATTTGAAGTGGTGAAATGTGAAATAGTGAAGGTGTGAACAGGTGACATGGTGAAGGGATGACAGGGTCACATCATGTGACCATGTGAAAAGTAAAAGGAAAATGCTAAGGGATGAAATATAAAATAAAAAGAGAAAATGTACATTATAACAGCATATATAAGGGCCTGTGCTCAATCCTGGATTTCTCCAGTCTTGTGCACTTAAGCCTTTGCTTTATACAAGTTCTTGACTCTTTGCTTTATTCCTCTTGCCTAGTTCTCTGGTTTCTAGTTCAAAGACCTCTCTTAGCTTAAAGCACAAGTAGTAGCATCCTCCAGATGTTATAAGTCCAGTTAACATGAAGAACATATTTTAGAATCACCCACATATATATAATACTCCTCTAATTGAAAGGAGTAACTCACTCAGTCTCTTGCCACATTATAACATGTAGAAGAGAATCTCTTATCCTAGAACTTTCATGGCTTCAAGCCACAAACCCCAGTATAGATTAAATGGCTAGCTTGCTTATAATCTTCTCCTCTTCTGATATCTCCAAGGAGTTTTACTTCCTCATCACTGCACAACTCTCCCTTCAACAATATTAGATAAGGAAAACCATTATAAAAAACAATAACTGCCTGGTTTTCTACCTTAATAGCAAATCCCTATACAAATCCATGAAAGACTGTCTTTACAAATGGCACTTCTCTTGTGTCATTAACTCCTGCTCTGCATTCCTTCTCTTAGTAATGGTGGCAAAGCTTACCATCTTTACAGAACTTGCTATCAATGTTATGACTCTGAATCCCAGAGGCTAACCCTAGACAAAGAGCAAGAGGAGGAACATGAAAGAAGGACCTAGTGAAGGCTCTGGAGAGAAGCAACCAAGGAGGGAGCAACCAAGGAGGACTCAGAAGAGACTCATGTCCATGCAACTGAGGGCCTAATCTGAAAGGATAGAGATCCAAAAAAGTGCTTAAAGCAAAGTACGAAGTGATTAAGTCTGGAGAGACTTAACTACCTGCACCCACCCCTTATATATGGCCTAGGGAGGCACATGGACCAACTAGTCTAGCCTACCCTAAGGTACTGCTATCTATGTGTTATGGCTCAAGCCTAACACAACAGTTGCATGTGACTGTGGGAACTGTAGAGCATGAGATGTGCTGGTCATGTGATCAGTTGCATGTGATTGTGCGAACGAGTTGCCTAATAAGGCAACCCCTAGGCTAAGGCTATTCCCTTGCATAAGGTATTGGTCACATGATATGGCAGATCTCAGATGAGATCCAGATCCTTCCAATGATATCTGATCTCTTGATCTAGATTAGGATCTGATCTGTGGCAGAGATCCAGATGGGATCTCCTTGGCCTCTAGGCAGCCATGCTGCAATCATAGATCTCTACCTGTGCTGTCTTCCATTCTCCCATATCCTCATGGTGTGGTTCCTCTTCCATTCCCTACCCTTGATCCATGAGGCCACTGCCTCACTCCTCATTGTCGCCCCATGTTCTCAGTCATCTATCTATTTAGAAGTCAGAGCTACTTTAGCTATTGGTGTCCACAGATAGCACTTTTTAGGGTAGACCTTCTGTACATGGTCTGTGCACTGACCTTGACAATATATAAGGCAGGAGATGCAAGCTGGGTATTCCCCAGTCTTGCTCTCTTGACCTCTTAGCTGGTTATACAGTCTGATTACTCAGCACTGCTGGCTATTGGTTTATACAAGAGTAGTGGTCTCATATTCATTCTCTTCATTGCCTAGTTTAAGGCCACTAGCACAAAAGCCTTAGCAGTTATCAAGGACAAGGATTAGGAGCATCCACCAAGGAAGACTTGAGTATCAAGGAATAGCAGGTAGACTCCCACTTCACTATGGACACCAATAGCAGTAAGGTCACACTATTAAATAGGTAAGGAGAAGGCATGGAGTGGAAATTAAGAGTGAGGCAGTGGCCTCGTGGATCAAGGAATAGAAATGGAAGAGAAGTGGAGACTCGTAATGAAAGATCAGGGTAACACATAAGAATGGAGATCTCTGCCACAGATGAGATCATAGATCTCAGGATCCATCAGATCCATGGAGATACAACCAGATCTAGATAGGGAAGATCCAGGGCAGATCCTGGGAAGATCCCAGATCCAAATCATGTGACCACTGACCATAAGGTACTCATAATAAATAGCCAAGCTCCAGGCTAGGGTTAACCTGAGAAGGAGTATTGTTCCCATGATCATGTGATATGAAAGTGGTGGTTGCACAGGATGCACAACAATCAAGGCTAAAAAGGTCAAATCTAAGACCATACTCTCTCCTAAGTACCAGCAATTTGTTATTGTCTTCTTGAATACCTTTAAAATCCTAGACAAACTCCTTTTATTCAGGCTCTATGGCCACAAGATCAATATCAAGAAAATCTTTGTATCTAAAATTAGAAAAGTCTACCCTCTCTTTATCTCTGAATGACAAGTTACTAAAGATTTTATTAAAGAAAACATTTATGCTGGCAAGATTTACCCCTTTAATTTCCCCCAAGCATTATTCTTTTTTTCATTAAAAAAAAGGACAGAAAACTCTGCCTCTGTCAGGACTACAGGTACCTCAATAAACATATCATTTATAATACTTACTCCCTCCCTCTTATCTTTAATCCCATTAACAAGCTTCAAAAAGTAAAGCTCTTTATCAAATTCAATATTCATTGGAGCTACAATTGTTATGCATCTTGTGCAACCATTACTTTCACATCACATGATTATGGGAATGATACTCCTTATCAGGTTAACCCTAGCCTGGGGCTTGGCTATTTATTATGAGTACCTTATGGTCAGTGGTCACATGACTAAGATCTGGGATCTTTCCCATCTAGATCTAGTAGTATCTCCATGGATCTGACAGATCCTCAGATCTACTTCTATGATCTCATCTGTGGCAGAGATCTCCATCCTCATGTGTAACTCTGATCTTCTATTATGAGATCTCCTCTTCTCTTCCATTCTCTTCCCTTAATTCATGAGGCCACTGCCTTACTCTTCATTTCCTCTCCATGCCTTTACCTCTTTTATTTAATAGTGCAACCTTACTACTATTGGTGTCCATAGATAGCAGCACCTTAGAGCAGGCTAGTAGTAGTTGGTCTGTGTGCCTCCCTAGGCCATATATAAGAGGAGGGTATGGGTAGTCAAGTCTCCTCAGACTTGATCACTTTGTACTTTGCTTTATGCACTTCTTTGGATCTCAGCCCTTTCAAGGACAGGCCCATGATTGCATTGGCATGAGTCTCTTCTAAGTTTTTCTTCATCAATCCTGAAACGGGTGACTACCTGTCCTGCCTTGATACTCAGATCTTTCTGGGGGATGCTTCTATCCTATGCCTTGAGAACTGCTGAGGCTTTTGTGCTAGTGGCCCCTAACTAGGCTGTTCTTGTGAACTATGGGCTCCTGGTATAAACCCTGTGGGCCATCACCTCAAGAGTGCTCAAAGGGAACTCCCCCCTTGGGGGTCAAGCGATGAGATCAAAAGTATAAGCTGAAGTCTAGGATCCAAGAGAGCAAAGCTGGGCTTCCCCAGTCTGCATTTCCTGTCTTATATATTGCTGGTCAGTGTGCATGGACCATGTACAGGAGGTCTACTCTAAAGTGAGCTATCTATGGTCACCAATAGCATAAGTAGCTCTAGACCCTAAGTAATAGATAAGGAGTACATGGATTGTGTGGTAGGAGTAAGGCAGTGGCCTCACAGATAAGGGATGGAGGAGAGAAGCCATACCACGAGGATGTGGGTAGAATGGAAGGGAAGCACAGGCTTATGGATATAAATAAGGCATGGTTACCATAAGGCCAAGAAGATCTATCTAGATCTCTGCCACAGATCATCATGATCTCAATCCCATCTGAGATCTGCCACATCAGTGATCCAATACCTGTGTGTAGGAATACTCTGAATAGGACTTAGATCTTAGCCTAGGGTTTGCCTTGTAAGAAAGCTTGTTTGCATGATCACATGCTCCTGGCACATGACCAGTCACATCACATGCTCTACAGTTCTCATGGTCACATGCTGACCATCATGTTAAATTGGTACCATAACAGATCCCTTCTTTGTTGCTCCTCTTCAGAGCCTCCTCTAGAATTTCCTCTTCATATTCCTCCTCCTCCTCTATTTGTCTAGGTTTAGCCTCTGGGATCCAGAGTTGTAACAACAATAATGTCTGCATCAAAAATGGACACCAATGAAAAGCAGCTTTTATTATGCATAAAGACATTTTTGAATTCATAGTAATGTTCTTCAGTCTTAATAACTCACCTGCTACTTTTTAGCATTTCATAAACAACTTCTTTTGTAATATGATTACAAAAGAATGGCTAGTTATTTATATGAATGACCTCCTTATTTTCTTACCTGATTCTGACATATATAGGACTTATACCTTCCATATTGTTATGCACTGCAATATTGCAGTGCCACAGGCTTGAAAGAAAAGAATAAGGATTCAAGGAGAGATCTTGAGTTAACACAAGTATTGTACAAGTGCTCAAGACTGGAGTTTTGAGATGTTAAAGCTACAGTATTTATACTACAGTGCACTATGCATGGATCAAGCCCCTGATGGGAACATTCCCATGCATGAGGCATGGGGATCAAAAAAAAAGAAGCAACTTGGAATCATTAAGGATCCAGCTTCTGTATGGAAAAAGAAGAAGTGAAAATGAAAAGAAGCACAGGGTTCTTTAAACATGAGGTTAACCCTATGCCCTGGATCATGTGATCCATTACATGCCCTGATAAGATAAAAGATTAGATAACCATGTGGCAAAGATAAGATAAGGTCACATGATCAAGAAATGAAAAAATGCATTATAATACATATTCTTTAATAGATGGCAGATCTCAATCTTTAACTTAAATTGAAGAAATGTCCCTTTGCTTCTTCTGAGGTCAAGTATTTACACATGGTGGTTTACCCTGGCAAACTTACCATGGATCTGGTAAAACTTGATGAAATCACCAAATGGCCTACTTTTCAGAAAGTCAAAGATTTTTTTTTTTCTGGATTTCACTAACTTTTACAGACAATTCATTTTCAACTACTCCCCCATTACCTGCCTCTTTTTTGATTTCACCAAGAAGACAGCTCCTTGGTTCTGGTTTCCAGCCTGCCAGGAATTCTCTAATGGACACATGGTCTACTGATAGAGTATATTGCATGCATCAACAGGGGAATGCTGCCAGGTGGTCTTGAGTTCAAATTTAATGATGGGATAAATTTAGAACCTTTAAAACATTGTTTAAAAATTATCTGACCCTTGGCATCTCATTGTGCCTTGGGACAGAATACCTGGTATTGGCTTTCTAATCATAAATTGGTAATTTAAACTCCAGGGTTCTGCCAATATTGATTAGTTGCTTCTATTGGGATTAAGTGCTTCTTGATAAGGTTCCTATGAGAACAGGACATATGATAAAAGGTGAGGTCTGGTGGGCCCAAAAGCTAAGAGGCTTAAAGTAATGGGAAATCCATATAAAAGGTAAGTAAGCTGTGGTCATATGGTAAGACTTCCAGTTTGAATAGAGTTACTATGTGGTTTGAAGAGAATAAATGCCCAGATTGGTCATAAATACTATAGTAGCTATAGTTCCCCCAATTAGACTTGAGAACCCTAAGGAAGAAGGCCAGGGATAGGATTAGTAAACTGGTGCATATGGCTTAAGATGTAAACAAGCCTAGGATTAGGGATACTGGAAGAAATGTGTTGCCTAGCAGCCAATAGTCCTTGACTTGTTTTTTAAGGCCCTTCTTCTCTTATAACCCATCCTCTAACTCCCAGACCTCCCCTAACCCTTTATCATCACCACTGATGCCTCTGTCTACATATCTGGTGGAATTCTCCTCCAAACAGATGTAAATGGCAATTGATATCCCTGTTTCTACCTCTCTCTGGTATTCTCCACCATGAAATATAACTATAACATCTATGATTGTTAATTTCTTGTAATTATTTGTGCACTTAAGACCTGGTACCAATACCTTCAGAGATCTCCCCATATTATTCAGGTCTTTACAGATTATAAAAACCTCATCTACTTTTATTTTTCTCAGACTTTCAATTACCAACAAGCCTATTGGCTTCTTGATTTCATTGACTTTGACATCCAGCTCCATTATGCTACTAAATTAGCCCTTTTTGGCTCTAATACCCTCTTTTACCACCCAGACCTTTGCTTCTCTGACTTCACTGACAACATGGCTATTACAGCCCTTTCTAAGCACCTTTTTTGCTGCATTATCAACATAATATTTATTACCCATTTCTGCAAACATGCAGAAACTAATCCCCTTTGTCTCTTTCTCTGTACAAGTGGGATAACCCCATGTACTCCAATCTTCAAAAATGCATTGTTGATTGGAAACTTTACAATAACCTCCTTATCTGCTGAAATTGTGTCTATGTTTCTGCAGATAAATCTCTCTGCCAGTTTATTCTCCATCATTGTTACAATTACCCCCTTGCCAGCCATCTAGAATATCTAAAAACTCTCCAGATCATCAAACAAGATTTCTGGTGGCCCAGCATGGCTACTTATGTCCACTGTTTTGTTGAAGGTTATGCTATCTGTCAACAAACAAAGTCAACACTTATTTCTTCATCCCTGCACTTTCCTTTATCTGCTCCACCATAACCAGCCCCTTTCAGTTGGTCTTATGTGACCTCATCACCAATCTCCCCCTCTCTAACAGCTACAATTCCCTCTTGGTTGTGGTTAACCATAAGCTTACAAAAAGGGTAATTCTTTGTCCTATCAAGAAAACTACCACAGCTGAGGGTATTGTTACTCTCTTTTCCCATAAAGTCTACCTATACTTTGGTCTTTATAACAAGATTATCTTGACCAAGGCCCCCAGTTTATCTCAGTCTTTGCTAAGAAGCTTGATAAACTTCTGAATTATAATCTTTCTTTTTTCACCACATACTATTCTTAATCTGATGGGAAAATGAATGCATCAACCAGAGACTTGAAATCTATCTCTGTATCTTTTGTGAAGCTAACCCTTTCAAATGGGCAAAACAGATCTCCATGCAGAATTTGTCCACAACTGTTATCCTTATACTATAACAAATCAATCCCCATTCTATCTTATAATAAAATATGAACCCCATACCCTTTTCTTGGTAATTCTCAATACTCTTATGTCCACTGTTGCTAACAAATTAAAAAATCTGACTATAGCTAGAAATGAAGCCCTTGCAGCTCATAATCTTGCCCACCAGACCATTGCATTCTTTATCTGCTTCAAGTTTACCCTCTTTATCAAGGGGTTTAAAGTCTGGCTAGAAGTCAGAAATCTCAGGCACTTTATTATTTACTTCAAATTCACTGTTACAGCTCAAGCCTAACACAACAGTCTCACATGACCGTGGGAACTGTGGAGCACGAGATGTGCTGGTCATGTGATCAGTTGCACATGACCGTGCAAACGAGTTGCCTAATAAGGCAAACCCTAGGCTAAGGCTAAGTCCTTTATTCAGAGTATTCTCTTGCATAAGGTATTAGTCACATGATGTGGCAGATCTCAGATGAGATCTAGATCTTCCAATGATATCTGATCTTATGATCTAGATTAGGATCTAATCTGTGGCAGAGATCCTGATTGGATCTCCTCAGCCTCTAGGCAGCCATGCTGCAATCATTGATCTATTTCTGTGCGCTTCCATTCTCCCATATCCTCATGGTGTGGTTCCTCTTCCATTCCCATCCCTTGATCCATGAGGCCACTGCCTCACTCCTCACTGTCGCCCCATGTTCTCCTTCTCATATATCTATTTAGAGGTCAGAGCTACTTTAGCTATTGGTGTCCACAGATAGCACACTTTAGGGTAGTAAAACAGGAAGCTACCTGTTATGCCTTGATACTCGTACACCTTAGTGGATGCTTCTTCCTAAGACCTTCCTTCTGTAGCTTTTGTTCTAGTGGCTACAACTAGGCAACGATAGTTGGAGCCAGGGACTCTTGTATAAACCTGATGGCCAGGCAGTAAGCAAGAGCTGAAGAGGGATCCACTAGAATCAGGTCTTAGATCACTACTGTAGGTTCTAGCCTAGAGGTCAAGAGAGCAAGACTGGGTTTCCCCAGCTTGCACCCTCTGCCTTATATATTGCCAGTCATGGTGCACAGACCATGTACAAAGGGTCTACCCTAAAGTGAGCTATCTGTGGTCACCAATAGTGTAAGTAGCTCCTGCCTCTAAATAGATAGATAAGGGAATGCATAGGGTGTGAGGTAGGAGTGAGGCAGTGGCCTTATGGAAAGGGGATGGGGAATGGAAGAGGAAGCACTAGCCCTGAGAGGTGTGGCTGCCTGGTGGCCAAGGAGATCCCATCTGGATCTCTGCCACAGATCAGATCCTAATCTAGATCCAGAGATCAGATGTCATCAGATAGATCCAGATCTCATCTAGAGATTGTTATAGCTCCAGTCTAACACAATGGTCTCACATGACCATGGGAACTGTAGAGCATGAGATGCGCTGGTCACATGATCAGTTGCATGTGACCATGCAAATGAGTTGCCATATAAGGCAAACCCTAGGCTAAGGTCTAAGTCCTATTCCTTATATCAGAGTATTCTTTAAGCACACCTTAGTCATAATGTGGCAGATCTCTAGATAAGATCTGGATCTATCCAATGATATCTGATCTCTTGATCTAGATTAGGATCTGATCTGTGGCAGAGATCCAGATGGGATCTCCTTGGCCACCAGGCAGCCACACCTCTCAGGGCTAGTGCTTCTCTTCCATTCCTCACCCTTGATCCATGAGGCCACTGCCTTACTCCTACCTCATGCCCCATGTATTCCTTCATATATCTATTAGAGGTATGAGTCCCTTACGCTATTGGTGATCCATAGATAGCATACTTAGGGTAGGCCCCCTATACATGGTCTGTGCACCATGGCTGGCAATATATAAGGCAGGGGATGCAAGCTGGGAAAACCCAGTCTTGCTCTCTTGACCTCTTGGCTAGTTATACAGTCTGAACTCTCAGCACTGCTGGCTATTGGTTTACACAAGGGCCCAGATCTCATCCATTCTTTCTTTGCCTAGTTAGGGGCCACTAGACCAAAAGCCCTAGCAGTTATCAGAACAGGATTAGGAGCATCCACCAAGGAAGAACTCAAGTATCAAGGAGTAACAGGAAGTACCCATTTCAGAGATCTGCCACATCATGACTAAGATGTGCTTTAAGGAATACTCTGATATAGGGGAATGGACTTAGACCTTAGCCTAGGGTTTGCCTTATATGGCAACTCATTCACACAGTCATGTGCAACTGATCACATGACCAGTGCATCTCATGCTCTACAGTTCCCATGGTCACATGAGACTGCTGTGTTAGGCTGGAGCTGTAACAGGTAGACCTTCTATACACAGTCTGTGCACTGACCTTGACAATATATAAGGCAGGAGGTGCAAGCTGGGTATTCCCCAGTCTTGCTCTCTTAACCTCTAAGCTGGTTATACAGTCTGATCATTCAGTACTGCTGGCTAGGGTTTATACAAGGGCCCATCACTCATCCTTTCTCTATTTGCCTAGTTAGGGGCCACTAGCACAAAAGCCCTAGCAGTTATCAAGGACAGATAAGGAGCATCCACCAAGGAAGACTCGAGTATCAAGGAGTAGTGGGAAGCTCCTGCTTCAAGGGGAAAGATCCTGTGGTTTGCACCAGTATTTCAAATTCTTGTGATCTGTCCAAATTTCAAAATGCAGCTGTCCAATGATGTAATGACACCAGGCTTTTAATGCTTGAATGACCACTAATAACTCCTTGTCATATATGGGATAGTTGAGTTCCACAGGTAGAAAAGCCTTTGACACATATGCTGTGGGATGCCAAGATCCACCATGAAGTTAAAATGACAGGACTGCACCCATAGTGGTTTGTAAGGTGTCAGTTTCAATACAGAGGGGTTAAGAGGAATCAGAATAGACTAAGAGGGGGTTGGAGGAAAAAAGGGTTTCAAGAGTAGTAAAGGTGTTGGTACAATTCTTTGTCCAATGGAAAGAAATGGTCTTTTGAGTAAGGACATGAAGGAGGCATGCAATAGCTGTGAAATTTGGCACAAAGTGTCTGTAGTAATTGGCTAGACCTAAAAAGGACTGAACCTGTTTGACTGTATAAGGGACAGGCCAATCTGTAATCACTTTAGTTTTATTAAGTTGCATCTTTACCCCCTTTTTAGACACAACCATGCCCAGATAATTGACTTTTTCTTGAGTAAAATAACACTTGATTGTTTAAGAAACAAGTCATGATCACATAGTCATTGGAGTACTTCCTGAACAGTACTAAAATGTTCAGCTTTCAACTTTTCCTTAGTAAAAATGATAATGTTGTCAATGTAGATAAGGACTTCTGCCCACATGTCAGAGAAGATATCATTTACCATGTTTTGGAATGTGCCTGGTGAATTAAACATGCCAAAATACATTACCAGTGGTTCATAGGCTCCTAGTGGGGTGGTGAAAGCCTCTTTCCATTTATCACCTTCCTTGATGTGAATGTTATTATACCCCCATTGCAGGTTGAGGGTTGTAAACAGTGTTGTACCCTGTAATTGATCAATCAATGTGGAAATTAGTGGTAATGGGTAACTATTCTTGATGGTTGAATTATTGAGATATCTGTAGTCAATAACCATCTGTTTACCACCATTCTTTTTTCCAATAAAGAAGATAGGTGATGTTTGAAGAGATTTTGAAGGTCTGATATATCCCTTGGCTGATTCCTTGGCAATGAATTCATGTACTTCCTTTAATTCTGCATCAGCTAATGGAATGATCCTACCTTTCTTTGGTACAAAATCCTCTTTTAAGTCTACTCCATGATCCCATGGTTTTTGCACAGGCATGCACTCTGATTGTTTCTGGAAGAATACTAATAAGTATTCCCAGACTTCCCTTGATAATTCCTTTTGCAAATCATCATTTTCTATGGTGTTGATGTTGTAAGCATGACAACTATTAGTGCAAGAGGGGAAATCAATGGTTTTCTGGATCCAATCAATGTTGGAATTGTGGTGTTTGAACCAATCATATTCTATTAGCAAATCCAGAGACCCTAGATGTGACATCATCACATTAATGCACTCTTGGTGCCATTTACCATTTATATCTTTGATGGCAATATATAGTACCACATATTGTGTGATATATCCAATTGTCCCTTGAGTTCTGTCAGCATTGAAGATCATAAGGGATTGATCCATAGGCTTCTCATATAGCCCATGCTGCCAGACATACTTTTGGTCTATAAACATTAGTGATGCTCCAGAGTCTAGAATCACATTAGTAAGACCACAAACTTTTCCTTGTAAACCTTTAACACCTCTAACTTCTCCAACTACCTTAACTCCTACCTTTAGCTTGTCCCTTTCAGTCCTATTAAAGATTTTGTCTAGGCTTTTCTTTTCTCTTTCAAAGTCTGAGTATAAATGTTTGTTGGTTTGTTGGGTGGAAGGAATTAAGCACCTGTTTGCTGGGGCCACACTCTTAGGAGACATCTTTCCAGCATGAAACAAAAATGTATTTGCCTGTAGGCCATTCAGTACAAACTTTGAAAAAGAAAATGTATTAGGAAGCATACTACCTAGTTTTGTGTACTCCCTTGAACTTTTCCCTGCTTTACCTTGTTTTTAATAACATCTTTAAAATACATGCAGGCTTCTTCCATCAAGCCCCATGAAGTGGCAGGTATTTCCTGGAATCTGGCAGCATCTGCCATGTTATAAACCAGCCCTATAGCCTTGGTTCAGCTATGCACCACCTGTTTTCATCCAGAGCTGAGAATTCTCCAAAGCAGATTGGCTGGACTTGTTGCTGCCACTGTTGTGAAGGCTGCAGCTGCCTGGGAGGGAAGCAAGGCAGGGTCATAGTTCTGGCTGGATTTCAGGGTGCCTGGCAATCTCTTGTAATATGGCCTTGATGGCCACAATTGAAACATGTGATTGGAGGCTGCACTGGCTGCACATCTTGTCTATCCACCTCCATGGGCACACCTCTTCTGGGTTGCAGACCCATAGGAGTGAATCAGGGGGAAGTTATTCAAGGAGAATAAGGTGGTTGGAATCTAGGCTGGAAAGGAAGGCAAGGGGTTTGACCTTGTGATCTAAAGAAAGGTCTCTTTATTGTCATCTTCTTGAATGTCCACCCTACCTGTCTGAAGCAGGCAAACATGTTCAAATACTGCCCATTGTTACCTTCCTGCAGGGCCACCTGTGAATAGATGTGATAGTCTACTGCCTGCTTCAGCAGCTCTACTGTGTGATGGTCATTCATGTTAGCTTCCTTTCAAAGAAGATCAAACTTGTTCAAAAAATCATCAATCTTCTTTCCTTGTTGCCTTAGGGCTTGTAGTTCCTTAAGGCTTTGGTGGGTGAGTTCCTCAATATGAAAATGCCCCTTGATCTTGTGTTGGAGATCCAACCACATCAGCCATGCAGTCTCTCCTAACATCCTTCCCATATTCTGGCCATTTTCCCATATGTGCTCATCCTCCAGCTCATTGTACTCCATGAGAGTGATTGTGGCAAAATCATTGGCAGCACCCTTCATCCTTGAAAGCACTGCAATTGCCCTAAAGTAATTATTCTTCCACTCTTGTTCCCTAACCCATACTCTTAGGGAAATTCACCATCTTTTCCACTTTTTTTGATCTCTGTTCCATTCCCCCAGATCTGCCACTTTCCTCATCACATTGTTCCTTGTATGGAGGGACAGTTCCCCCATCTGCTCAATGAGAGCCATGATGTCAGCTCCTTCAGCTGCCATACCTAGACCTAGGGATTGCTTTCTTTAATTTGTCTGCTAATCTAAGAGTTCTAAGATGTTGGCATGCAAACTTCCTATTCCTTCCTAGTTTTTCTCTCCTGTCCTGCTCAATAACATCCAACCTCTTTTTCAAAAGATGAGCAATAAGGGTGTTGAAATGTTTCACTACCTTGAACTTCCTTTTAATTAGTTTCCTTTCTGCTTTGTTCTCCCAATGGCAGCATCATTTCCTGCTGGTCTTCTTAATCAACTGTTGTACTTGCTTCTAGGTTTGGGCTGCTAGATAGTTCTCCTTGTTAATCTGATCTTCAAGTCTTACCTTGAAGTGGCTGAATTTCATCAACTAATCTTTCTACTCACTGCTTGAGTGACTTCTTCTGTAAAAAAAAAAAAAAAGCAAGGAATAATGGCAAGAGATGTAATTAGTCTTGAGCAAGTGTTATGCACCACAATCTCACAGTGCCACAGGCTCATAAGAGAAGGGATTTGGGAAAAGGGGAGTATTGAGTTAACACAAGTAGAATACAAGTGCTTAAGACTGGAGTCTTGAGGTAATACAGCTACAGTATTTATACTATGGCACCCTGCACATGGACCAGAACCCTGATGGGAATATTCCCACACATGAGGCATGGGGATCAAAAGGAAGAGAAGCATTCCTGGGAACCATCAAGAGTCCAGCTTCTGAAATAGAAGAGAAGAAACAGAAATGAAAAAGAAGCTCAGGGTCTTTAGACATGAGGCTAACCCTATGCCCTGGATCATGTGATCTGTCATGTGCCCTGATAAGATAAGGTCACATGATCAAAAAAAGAAAAAAGCATTATAACACATAGCCAGAGTAAGCCATTCTTTTTATGGACAAACAGGGCTGGAGCAGTGTGAGTGAATATAGAGGGTCAGATAAAACTGATAGCAAGATATTCATCTAGGAAGGGTCTGAGTGCTTCAAGCTCAGAGAGCAAAAAAGAATAGGTAGTGCTTATTGGTGGAAAGGTACCTTCTTCCAGGTTAATCTTTAGTGTTATACACCTCTCTGAGTGCAATTTGAATACTAGCAATGACCAGTAAGTGACAGGCAATAACAATGACAAGAGGGCTTTTTAAGCTAGTGGCCCTTAACTAGACTTGTAAATCTTGAAAGGAAAAGGCAGCAAGAAGATGAATGAATAATCAGGTTAACTCCACAATGCAGAGCCCAAGTAAGGGAAGAATGATACAAGTAATCAAGACTGAAGAGACTCCAGATCTTACCCACCCTGTATATATATTGCCAGGAGGGCATAGCCTCATACACAGGATGAGTAACCTACTATCTATGTAACCAATAGCAGTACCCTCTTATATCTACTAAATAAGGTAAGTGGGCATAGGGCAATGAGTAAGGAATGAGGCAATGGCCCCACAGATCAAGAGAGTTAGAAGAGAAACCATACCATAAGGATGTGGAAGAATGAAAGATACTCAGGATTAATGGATATGAATGAGGCATGGCTGCCATAAGGCTGAGAAGATCTATCTAGATCCTTTTGATCAGATATTATTGGTATTGATCTAAGATCTTATCTGAGATCTGCCATATCACATAATCAACCCATGAGTGAGGAATACTCTGATATAATAATTCAAACCTAGCCTAGGGTTTAACCTTATAAGGCAGGTGAGTCCCATGGTTACATGATTAAACCATCAGTGTTTGCTAAGTGCATAACATTTAGATTAAACTTGTAATGGGGAGCAAGAGTGGAAGCCATGCTTTTGGTAAATATATTGGTGAAGTCATGGTATTTCAAAGAAATACCAGAAAGGTCAACCAAAGAGGCAATAGAGGTAGAACAGAGATAACTCTCCAGGAGACAAAGTTACAAATAGAATAGGACTGAACTGTCAAGGCTGCAGGCACATGTAAATGCTAATGAACTGAGTAGCTTGATTGTCAGAGATCTGGAATCAGAAGGGCACAGTAAATTGAATATGAAGTCAGCATGGGTTAAAGAGACTGGAGGCTGTGGAGGTAAACTCAGGGATATTGGCATGTTTGGTTCAGGTAAGCAGAATAAGATATGGCTTGATACCCAGTCAATCAACAGATTGTGGCAGGCAATTCAATTGTGTTCTAAAACAAGAGAACTAGATTCATTCAATAGAGTAATATAGAACATCATTAGGGTGATATCACTGGTCTCAAAACAAACAGAGAAGTCAATGGCATTGATAATCATAGAATTAAAAGTAACATCAAAAAATAAGAGCTGCAATAAAAAAACAGAATAAATCAGAAGGTTATAGATACTAACTAACTTGGTATCTACAAAGCAATCTGAAATACCAGAGTCAATTAGAGTGGAAAATGGAGGAATGATATGTGAAACAAGGATAATAAAAGGCATAAGTGAACTAGGATCTGAAAAAGTGAACACATTGAGATTGAGTCTGATCTTCTGTAAGCCATGGGAAGATTGCAAACTTTTTTTTATTTCTGAGGCAGAGGTCTTGGTGGTGCAAGCCCTAGCTGCCTTGGAGGTAAACTTAGGGCAGTCTTTGACTATGTATCCAGTGGTCTCACAGAACATGCAGAGGTGGTTGTTAAAGTGGTGTTTTTGTTTTTCATTGGTAAGTGTTGCAAACCTTGCAACGACCACTTTCATTCTCACATGATCATGGGAATCCCAACCCTTATCAGGCTAAACCCTAGCTTAGGAATTGGCATATACCTATGAGTATTCCTAAGATTAGTGGCCATGAGGCACATCTAGGGATCTTTCCTGGATCTTCTCCGGATCTCCCCAATCTCAGATCTGACTCATCTCCATGGATCTGACAGATCTGCCAAGGTGATCTCATCTGTGGATTGAGATCCCCATCCTCATTGTGCCCACGCCTCTTCCCTTCCATTTCCCCACATCCATTCATACCCGATCCATGCATTTACCTCATGGCCTACACGAGTATGCTTTATACGCTATAGGCTGGCTTACTGTACAACTTTAGGGTAGACACAGATGTACATGGTCCGTGCGCACCTTAGAGTAGTATATAAAGGGCCGGCTAAAAGTGCTAAAGTCCTCAGACTTTATCACTTGCAGCATAGGCTAATATTAGGCTTTAGAGAAAGCTCTTCTCAGGAAACCAGGCCCTTCAGAGGCAGAAGTTCTTAGAAGCTTGAGCTCGAGTCTCATCCATGTCCTTCTCGTCATTATCACTCCAGTCACTCCTCGGTTGCTCCACGTCTGAGCCTCCATTTAGGTTTTCCCAGTGTTCCTCCTCTTTCCCATCAGCTAGGTGTAGCCTCTGGTTTCCAGAGTCGTAACAGTAAGTTTGCCATTCTTATTAAGCTTGGACACTATATTATTTTTTGAAGGATTTGATGGAACTGGTAGTGGCAGTAGATTTACCCTTTGACTCTTTCAAGCTAAAAGACAGAGCAAAAGGTATGAAGGCTTTTTCAGAGGATTTAAACAGATTAGATAACTTTTCTTGCCAACTAATTTTAAATCTATATCTCCAATAGTGAGTGCTAAGAGTCTGGGCAAGTTGATGAAGTTTGTGCAGAGTGGGGGCTTGCCAACATGGAAAATATCATCCTTAATGCAATCTAGAAGGCCATTATAGAAATAGTGTCAGAGAGCACCTTCTCCATAACTCTGGACTTGTAAAGCAACCCTGTTAAATTCAACAACATACTTGTTAATGCACTGACCATCTTTTATTGTTAGCTGATCTAATTGATGCTTTGAATCTCTGACCAGATTATGCAGTCTGAAGTTGATTCAAAGTTCATGGACAAACTCCTTAAAGCTGTTCATCCAGAGTAGATATAGATTGAAATCATTTATAAGAAGGAGGTTAGGTTCAAATCACTCTAATGCCATGCCTTTGAGGTAAGACTAAGCATAAGTGACTTTCAAGCAGTTAGTGCAAAAGCTTTAGGTTGGTCTTGGAAGTTTAGCTCATAATAAACAAGAAAAATCTGGAGCTTTCAGAAATTAGTTCTATCAAACTTGTTATGCACCATCCAAAGAGTGCAACCAAATACCAACATGGATCAGTGAGTAACAACAATGATAGAAACAACAAGAGGGCTTTTAAACTAGTGGCCTCTAACTAGGCTTGTGAGTCTTGAAGAAAATAGGGAATAGTCTGAGTTACCACAGCTAAGTGCTTAGACTAAAGAGGAGTATGATACAAAGTGATCAAAACTGGGGAGATCCCAGGTCTTGCCCACCCTGTATATATATTGCCATGGGGCACAGCCCCAATACAGGATAAGTAAGCTACTACCTATGAATACCAATAGCAGTTATTACTCTTATCATCTAAATATGGAAGGCATAGGGCAAAGGGTAAGGAATGAGGCAGTGGCCTTGCAGATCAAGGGAGATAGAAGAGAACCATATCATGAGAATGTGGGAGAATGGAAAAAAAGACTTAGAGACAGTGAATATGAATAAGGCATGGTAATCATAAGGCTGAGGAGATCTATCTAGATCTGTTAGATTAGATGTTATCAGTATTGATCTAAGATCTCATCTAAGATCCAGCCACATTATGTAACTATCACCATAAGTCAGGGAATACTCTGATATAATAAATCAAACCTAGCCTAGAGTCTATCTTGTTTTGGCAGGCAAGTCTCATAGTCATGTGAGAAGACCATCAGTGTTTGCTGAGTATATAACAAAACTAGTCCAGTTCCTGGACTTTAATCCTCTGTGAGGTATTTGAGGCTTTACTTGAGAAGTGGGCAAGTATGTGAATGGTGCTAGTGAAATTGTTGAGCATGTGGGTAGGAATGGGTTTACTTCCTGTAAGGGGCTTATGGCCTTTTTAAGCATTAGAGTCAGCCTTAAAAGGAATATCTCCAGAGTTTCCAGAAATACTAAGAAAGGTGCCATAATTAGTATGTATAAGAGAGATTTCTGACTCATCCAGGTCTTTTTCAGCCTGTGCTATGGAAAAAAGGTGCTATGAAGCAGAACCTGGCAGAGCACAAGCAGAAAAACTTGGAAATGGTTAATTATTTTGAATATTAGCATAATCCAGCTCTCTCTCCTATTATTCTATATTCTTCTTTTACCTCATAAGCAGGCTTTATGTCCTCACACCTTTGAATTCAAGTCTCTATAATTTACTTCAATCCTCTAACTCTTTCTGCCCCCTTCTGAAATTTGGGGCACCAGAACTAGTGCAAAGGCACACCACATAAGGTAAAGCCAAGCTCCATTTAACCCTTTCTCTGAAGAGTTCTGAAGAAGACCCAGACTGTGCTTAAGTGTTTTAACATTATATTCAAACTGCCATTTGCATTAATCTTCTGTTATTATGACCACAATACATAAATGCAGTATTTATACCTTAAAAGAGTGAATTATCTAAAGAAATATATATATATAACAGGAGTTATCTCAGAAGCAAAGTTAGATGCCAATACAACCTGGATATGAATGGAGATGTCAGTAATAATGCTGACAATGTTATGTCAAGATGAAACTAAAGAATAATAGAAACAAATAAGGAGGAAAAGGAACAGAAACAGGAAATAAGATTAGAATAACTATGGAGTTGTATCAAAATGGCTTGAAACTAAGTTTGATTCTTTCAGAAACCTCTGGACTTCTTCAGAAACCCCCAAAGCTATGCCCTTATCCATGGTTAAGCCCCACTAGTGTGCTTAACCCTGAAGTTTGCTTCTAGAGTTTTTCTTCTCTATAATCCTGAATTCTAGCAGTATCTTGTATCTAGAGCTTATTTTCTCTAGCACTCTTCTAGAGTTTTAACAAGTATGCTTGAACTAGAAGTTTCTTTTAGCACCTAAAGATTAGAATTAATAGGATTTGATAGCCATTTTAGTGCTATTTTGATAGCAGTGCAAATTATAATAATCAAAGCTGCTCTTTTCAACATGTAGGCACTTGCTTTTTTTGCCCCTTAAAAAAGAAGTTGTGAACTATAATAGATTTAATTAGATTTAACTAGAATATCATAAATGATAAATAAATAAATAGGTTATGGAAACTGACAAGGCATACTAGTGTTAAATGAGGATATACTCTGGATCTACTCTGGATCTCTTCAAAATAGTAGTCTAGCAGGGCTTGGCTTCACCATATGTGGTGTGCCTTTGCACTAGTCCCAGTGCCCTGAATTTTGAAGGAAATCAAAGGGTCAGAGTAAGTTATAGAGACTTGAGTTTAGTGTTATAATTCCCTATCTCTTTTCCTTTTTCTTACCTTAGTTTCATCTTCACATATCTCAGACACTTTTTTGTTCCTGTTTTGAAACCTTCTGCTTCTTTTATTCCAGAATATTCCTTGACTTAGCCACTATTACTCATGATCTGTTATGGCTCAAGCCTAACACGATGGTCTCACATGACCATGGGAATTGTGGAGCATGTGATGTGACTGGTCATGTGCCAGAAGCACATGATTGTGCGAATGAGTTGCTTTATAAGGCAAACCCTAGGCTAAGGCTAGGTCCTAGATTCAGAGTATTCCCTGGCATAAGGTATTGGTCACATGATGTGGCAGATCTCAGATGAGATCTAGATCTTCCAATGATATCTGATCTTATGATCTAGATTAGGATCTGATCTGTGGCAGAGATCCAGATTGAATCTCCTCAGCCTCTAGGCAGCCATGCTGCAATTATTGATCTCTTCCTGTGTCCTTCCATTCTCCCACATCCTCATGGTGTGGTTCCTCTTCTATTCTTATCCCTTGATCCATGAGGCCACTGTCTTACTCCTCACTGTCGCCCCATGTTCTTTTACTCATATATCTATTCAGAGGCAAGAGCTACTTTAGCTATTGGTGTCCACAGATAGCACTCTTTAGGGTAGACCCTTTGTACTTGGTCTGTGCACAGATCTTGATGATATAAAAGGCAGGGGGTGCAAGCTGGGGTTTTCCCAGTCTTGCTCTCTTGACCTCTTGGCTGGTTATACAGACTGAACTCTCAGATCTGCTGGCCTTTGGTTTATACAAGAGTAGTGGTCTCACTTCCTCTCTCTATTGCCTAGTTCAGGGCCACTAGACCAAAAGCCCTAGCAGTTATCAAGGACAGATCAGGAGCGTCCACCAAGGTCGACTTGAGTTATCAAGGAGTAGCAGGTAGTCTCCTGCTTCATGATCTGCTCCCTTTGTGTGAGTTATCTGGTATTATGAGTGAACTGCTTCTCCCATGTTCCATTCATTTCCACATGGATTAATTATTTAGCATTTGTTATCTCTATAACTCATTCAACTGAGTCTGAACTTTATTACTTGTACTATAAAGTAGCACACTTTACCTCTCTTCTTCTTATGCTACTTCTTATCTCTGCTTCTACTCCTATACCAAGTACCTTCTTGCTATCTTAAGCCCTCTATGGTTACTTGGTAATTTATCCCTTCTTAGTTCACACATCAGTGCACAAGAGGAAATCCCTTGAACTTTGTCAATGTCAAGTTGTTAATTGCACTCTGCAAGCCAATATCTGAAGTGGGAACTACCTGCTATGCCTTGATACTCTGGTCTACCTTGGTGGATGCTCCTTCCTAGAACCTTCTGTAGCTTTTGTGCTAGTGGCTACAACTAGGCGACTTGGTTTGAGACCTAGGACTCTTGTATAAACCTAGTTGGCCAGACAGTGAGTGAGAGCTAAGGAGGGATCTTCTTAGATTAGATCCCAGATTACTACTGTGGACTCTAGCCTAGAGGTCAAGAGAGCAAGACTGGGGAAACCCAGCTTGCACCCCTTGCCTTATATATTGTGCTGTGATGTGCACAGACCAAGTACAAAGGGTCTACCCTAATGTGTGCTATCTGTGGTCACCAATAGTATAAGTAGCTCCTGCCTCTAAATAGATATATGAGTAAAGCATGGGGCGGCAATGAGGAGTGAGGCAGTGGCCTCATGAATCAAGGGATGGGAATGAAAGAGAAGCACTAGTCCCTGAGAAGACATGGCTGCCTGGTGGCCAAGGAGATTCCATCTGAATCTCTGCCACAGATCAGATCCTAATCTAGATCGTAAGATCAGATATCATCGGATAGATCTAGATCTCATCTAGAGATCTGCCACAACTCATGACTGTATCATGCTTTAAAGGAATACTCTGAATAAAGGGAAAGGACTTAGACCTTAGCCTAGGGTTTGCCTTATTAGGCAACTCATTTGCACGATCACATGCAACTGATCACATAACCAGCGCATCTCATGCTCTACAGTTCCCACAGTCACATGAGACCGTCGTGTTAGGCTGGAGCCATAACAATATCCTTGCCATTGCTTGACCCTTTGTCCAGACACCCCAGTGTTGTCCTTGTATCATACCATCCCTTGTCCATGAGCTGACTCTTTATCAAGCTCACTCCCTTGTAGTTCCCTCTTCTAAGATCTATATCTGATCCTACCCAGGCCTAGCATAACAAAAAAAAGTAGCATAACTTTCATAACTACCATCACTATTGCTCACCCACCATACTATCCAAACAACCCATATTTCTTGACTTCCTCTGGGGCAAACACAGATTGTCTCCTGCAGAGAACCCCCTTGATTCTTCTGAAACTGAAGAAACCCCTGCACACTGCTTTTCCTTACCTGAGAATTCCATTGGTAATATTCTTGTCTTCTCTACTGAGAAACAGAACTTCAACCAAATCATAGCCCATAAATTTATGACTTCCTTACAGATCCTAAGTGCACCTGCTCCACCTTCTCCAACTCTGACCCACTGTCACCCCCTCTACTCCCTTCCCAGAATCCCAATGTCCAACTCTACCACTGCCACTAAATTCATCAAGCTTTACCTCAGAACTCCAGAGTACTATGATAGAGACAGGTCTAAAGCCAAAACCTGGATGAATTCTGTCCAGTTTTACCTCTTTATTAACCAGGCCATGTACAACTTCAATAAGAAACACATAGTCTTTACCCTCTTATACATAATGAAGAGTTCTGCCCAATCTTGGGCAGCCACCTACTAAAAACAGTGCATTAAAGGCACTTTGGTATCTATGGGATCCTTTACAGATCTAGTCACTGCCTTTCTAGTGGCATTTCAAAACCAAGACATGATTAGCTCAGCCATTCACTGGCTGGCCAACACACAGATGTGATTAAACAAGAAAGGAAAATGGTCCATTCTCTTGCTGAATACACAGCTGAGTTCCAAAATCATGCTGTAACATCCAAAATTAAAAACAACTCTATCCTGATTAGCTACTATGAGACAGGACTAGCTCCCTGGATTTCTTATTACATCCACTACATGAAAATGGTGCCAAGAAAGATAACATACTGGTACCTCAAAGCTGCCCATTTCAATAGCACCAATGAATGATCCCGATTCATTGAACAACATAGGAAGACACCCAGGGCATTTACCTGGACTTCCACCTTTCCCTTGACCCCTCAGATTGAAAGAGATCCAAACACAATGGATGTTGACTCCATAAAACTCAACAAACTTACCCTCCAAGAATGCAAACATTGCTAAAAGAACCAGCTATGTTTCAGATGTCAAAAATCTGGCCACTCTGCCAACAAATGTTCAACTTTTCCTTCTCCCTCTTCTAGTGCACCAAAAAAGATACCTCAAGTCAAGCAGATCTCTGCCAAAGAACCATCTGAAATAAAAGAGGTTAGTAATAAAGAAGAAGTTGAAGTCAGAAAAGTGGGTTTTTAAATCATAGTACCTCTCCTACACAAGGTACTCCTACTTTTTCTTGTGCTTCTGTACTTGTATTGCAATCTAGGAAAGCAATCAGAATCCCAGTACAAGTCTCCCCATCTAAGCACCCAAGAAAAGTCATAGATGTCTTTGCTCTAGTTAATAGTGGTGCCCAAATCAACTGCATTAACTGGAAATTTGTGTCCCACCACAAACTTCCAACCACTTGTCTTCTTCAAGCCCTTCATGTTTGGAATATGTACATCTCCACTAACAGCAAGGAAAAAATTACCCACACCTGCAAAGTTGTCCTTCACATCCAAACCATCACCTCCAAAGTTCTTTGCTATGTCATGGGATATGGCAAGGAGACCTTGATCCTAGGACTCCCCTGCCTGAAAGACACCAACCCCTCAGTTGATTGAAAGAGCAGCACTCTTACCATTTCCTCTGCTGCTAACACCTTGAAGGAACACTATCATTCTGACTTCTTGCTACCAAACTTGAAACAATACTGTTTCAAGGAAACTACCCTTGATGATAAAGAATTCTTCATTGACTACTTGCAATATACCATCACTGAGAAGTCTCTCCAAGACTGTCTCTACCACTGGCACTTTTTATAAGTTATAAATGCCTGTTTAGCATTTTTACCCTCTGTCACTATTGTCAGGCTCACTACCTCCACTGAGCTCACCATAGAGGCCAAGAAGGCCCAACCCAAGATGGAACTTCCACCAGAATACCAGGAATTCATATCTGTATTTTCAGACACTCTAAAAACCCTTAATCACCTGCCTTTTAGCAGGCTCTATGACCACAAGATTAATCTTAAGGACATGTTCATCCCTAAGATCAGTAAAGTTTATCCCTTATCTTCAGCAGAACACCAGGCAACTAAAAAGTTCCTGGAAGAAAACTGAAACAATAACTACCATCCTGCCTTGATACTTGAGATGACCTTGGTGGATGCTCCTGTCCTATTCTTGATAACTGATGAGGCTTTTGGTCTAGTGGCCCCTAACTAGGTGATGTAGAGAATGTAGTGAGACCTGGGCCCTTGTATAAACCAATAGCCAGCAGCACTGAGTAGATCAGCCTGTATAACTAGCCTAGAGGTTAAGAGAGCAAGACTGGGTTTTCCCAGCTTGTACTCCCTGCCTTATATATTTCCAGTGCTTGTGCACAGACCAAGTACAGGGAGCCTACCCTAACCTATGCTATCTATGGACACCAATAGCAGTACTGGCTTTATTAAATAGGAGAGGGGACTGCATGGGGCAGATATGAGGAGTGAGGCAGTGGCCTCATGGATCTAGGGATATAATGGAAGAGAAGCCACACCATGAGGATGTGGGAGAATGGAAGGCATACTGGTTCTCAGATATGAAAGGGGCCTGGCCACCATAAAGCTGAGGAGATCCAATCTGGATCTCTGCCACAGATCAGATCCTAATCTAGATCATCAGATCAGATATCATCAGAGAGCTGGATCTGGATCTCATCTTGAGATCTGCCACATCATGTAACTAATACCTGGTGCAAGGGAATACTCTGATATATGGACTTGGCCTTAGTCTAGGGTTATCCTTGTAAGGCAACTTGTTTGCACAATCACATGCTCCTGGTCACATGACTATGCAACCATTCACATCAAATGCTCAACAACTCTCATGGTCATGTGCTGTGAACTGTTGTGTTCACTAGTTGCATAACAAAAACCTCCAGGCTGGGAAAATCCACTCTTCTAACTTCTCTCAGGCATCTTTCTTCTTTTTCATCAAAAAGAAGGATAGCAAACTCCATCCTTGCCAAGACTACCATTACCTCAACAAACACACAGTGTGCAATGCATATTTTCTACCCCTCATCTCCAATCTCATCAACAAGCTTCACAAAGCAAAGCTATTTACAAAGTTCAACATTTGTTGGAGGTATAATAACATCCATATTAAGGACAGATATTAATGGAAGGCAGTATTTATCACTTATAAAGGGCTTTTTGAGTTAACAGTGATGTTCTTTGGCTTTAACAACTTACCCACCATGTTTTAGCATTTTATGAATGATTTCTTCTGCAATATGATCACAGAAGGTTGGTTGGTTATCTATATGGATGATCTTCTTATCTCCTCCCCCAATGCTAAAACATACCACCTTCATACTGCCCATGTCCTCCAATGCATGGCAAAACTTAATCTCTACCTTAAGTTGGAGAAATGCACCTTTACCTCCAAGTCAGTTGAATACCTCAGAATGGTCATTTGACCAGGACAACTTGCCATGGACCCTGTGAAACTCAATGGAATCACCAAGTGTCCTATTCTCCAAAAGGTGAAAGATATTCAGTTCTTTTTGGGGTTTGCCAACTTCTACTGGTAATTTATTCCTAATTACTCCTTCATCACTTATTCACTTCTTGATCTTATCAAGAAGACAACCCCCTGATCCTGGCTCCCCTCCTGCCAAGAGTCCTTTGATTCACTCAAGGTACTTTTTCTTTCTTAGCCAGTTTTCCAACTCCCTGACCTTTTTCAACCCTTCACTATTGCCACAGATGTCTCTGCATATGCATCTAATGGTATCCTCCTCCAAATCAACACCAATGGTAACTGGTACCCCTGCTTATACCTCTCACAGACCTTCTCTCCTGCTGAGAGAAACTATAATATCTATAATCATGAACTCCTTGTAATCATCTGTACCCTGAAGGCCTGGAGACAATATCTCCAGGGCTCTTCCCACTTGATCCAGGTCTTTACTAACCACAAGAACCTCACCTACTTCCATGCCCCCCAGACAATTAATCACTAACAAGTTTATTGGCTTCTTAATCTTGCTGACTTTGACATCCAGCTCCACCATGTTGCTGGCACCTCCCTTGCTGGGTCTGATTCCCTCTGTTATGCACTGCAAGCTTGCAGTGCCAAATGCTCAAAAGAAAAGAATTTGAATAAGAAGTAGCAGATGAGTTAACACAAGTAAAATACAAATGCTCAAAGCTGAGGGCTTTGAGATATTAAGGCTTCAGTTTATATAGCCACAGTAAGTGCACACGGACCAAGGCCCTGATGGGAACTTTCCCTTACATGTGGCATGGGGAACAAAAAGAAGAGAAGTGTTCCTGGAAACCATTAAGGGTTTAGTTTCTCTAATGAAAGAAAAGAACATGAAGATGAAAAGAAGTACTCAGGGTTTAGACATGAGGCTAACCCTAATGCCCTGGATTATGTGATCCATCACATGCCCTGATAAGATAAAAGATTAGATAATCATGTGGAAAAGATAAGATAAGATCACATAATCAGACAAGTGAAAAAAAAAAAATCATAACACCCTCTTATGTCATCTGGATCTTTGCCCAGATTCCTCCTCAGATAACTCAGAAGTCACCTTACTTCCTAAGACCATCTTCTGCCATGTTATTGACACCACTCTCCATACCCACATCTATAAATATCAAGTGGATGACCCTCTGTGCCTCTCTGTCCTTCAGAAATGGGATAGTCCCATGCATAATGGCTTACAGTCCTGCTTCTGTGACTGGAAGCTTCATAACACCTTGCTTATATACTGCAATCATGTGTACATTCCCTCTGATGAAACCCTTTATTGCTCTATTCTCCACTACTGCCATGACCATGAAACTACTGGCCATCTGGGATATTTTAAAACCCAGATGCTGGTTTAGCAAGAATTTTGGTGGCCTGATCTTGCCATTTATGTCTGCAAGTATGTTGACAGTTGTGCTCTTTGTTATGTGCTTAGCAGAACACTGACAATCTTGTCACATGATTATGAAACTTCAATGCCAAAACAAGGATAACTCTAGATTTAGGTTTGATTCTTATTAGAGTATTCCCCACACATAAGTATTGGTTATGTGATATGGCAGATCTCAGATAAGATCTAGATTAATTATGATGATATCTAATCTAACAGATCTAGATTAAAATTGATCTGTGATAGAGATTTAGATGGTGATTTCCTTGGCCTCATGGTAGCCTGGCCACATTCATATCCACCTTTACAAGTATGCTTCTCTTCCATTCTCCCACATTCTCATGGTTGTGGTTCCTTTTCTACATTCCTGATCTGCAAGGCCATTGCCTTACTTATTACCCTCTACCCTATGCTTTTTATTTATTAGCAAGAGTCTTTACTGCTATTGGTGGCCATAGATAGTAGATTAGTCATCTTGTAGATGAGACTGTACCCTTTGGCAATATATATACAGGGTAGTGTGGACTTGGGGTTTCCTTAGTCTAATCCTCTTGTAACATTAACTTGTCTATATGGGAAGTTCCACTCAATCCTGTTATGGCTCCAGCCTAACATGTGGTCACATGTGATCATGAGAGTTCCAGGAAGCATGTGATGCGCTGGTCACATGATCAGTTGCACGTGATCATGCAAACAAGATGCCTTATAAGGTTAAGCCCCAGGCTAAGGTTAGTAGTTCTTATACGAGTATTCCCCAGCACTTGCGAGGTCACATGACTGTGGCTGGATCTCAGATGAGATCTTAGATTGATCCAATGATATCTCTAACAGAGATTAGGATCAGATCTGTGGCAGAGATCCAGATTGGATCTTCTTGGCCTTCAGGCAGCCATGCCTCTTTCATAGATCAGGGCAGTGCTTTCCTTCCATTCTCCCACATCCTCATGGTGTGGCTTCTCCTCTCCATCCTGCATCCACAAGGCCATTGCCTCACTTCTACCTTACGATCCATGCCCTCTTTCCTATCTATTATGAGAGCAGAGATACTTACACTACTGGTGCTCCATAAGTAGTGTAGTCTAGGGTAGGCTCCCTGTACTTGGTCTGTGTGAGGGACCCAGCAATATATAAGGCAGGAAGTGGTGAGCTGAGGTTTCCTCAGTCTCACTCTCTTGTCTCTTAGTTGAGCTTACAGGACTAGTGCTCTGATCTCCTGGCTGTCCCTTCATGGGATCCCCCCAAGCTCTCGAGGTGGCTGACTCACCATTCTCTACATCTGCCTAGTTTGGGGCCACTAGTCAAAAGCCCTAGCAGCTATTTAGGAAGGCGCTCACCAAGAAGGAGTATCCAAGGACTATGGGTAGTTCCCCATAACAAATCCTTTTCTTTGCCTAGTTAGAAGCTCTAGTCTCAAAAGCTCATATTGTCATTGCCATGGGCCTTCACCACTTACTAGTGCTGTGGATTCAGACATGCACTCTGAGGGTACATAATACACTTTGCCAACAGAACAAGATCAATACCATCCCTCTGTGCCTGCCCTCCACCCTATTCCTTTGTGGGGTCTTTACCCCTTCTGAAACAGGATCACTGCCCATTGCTCTTGATACTCGAGTTCTTCCTTGGTGGACACTCCTAATCCTGTCCTGATAACTGCTAGGGCTTTTGGTCTAGTGGCCCCTAACTAGGCGAGTAGAGAATGGAATAAGTTCTGGGCCCTTGTGTAAACCAATAGCCAGCAGTGCTAAGTAATCAGACTGTATAACCAGCTAAGAGGTCAAGAGAGCAAGACTGAGGAAACCTCAGCTTGCACCTCCTGCCTTATATATTGTCAGGGGTCTGCACACAGACCATGTACAGAAGGTCTACCCTAAATAGTGCTATCTGTGGACACCAATAGCTAAAGTAGCTCTTGCCTCTAAATAGATAGATGAAGGAGAACATGGGGTGACAATGAGGAGTGAGGCAGTGGCCTCATGGATCAAGGGATTGGAATGGAAGAGGAACCACACCATGAGGATGTGGGAGAATGGAAACACACAGGAATAGATCAATGAAAGTAGCAAGGCTGCCTGGA
>JBBPJW010000430.1:0-30515 GCA_038088935.1 Pulveroboletus aff. viridisquamosus
GTGCAAAGGAATACTCTGAATAAAGGACTTAGCCTTAGCCTAGGGTTTGCCTTATCAGGCAACTTGTTCGCACAATCACGTGCCACTGATCACATGACCAGCGCATCTCGTGCTCTACAGTTCCCACAGTCATGTGAGACTGTCATGTTAGGCTTGAGCCATAACAAAAACCACTACTCTTGTATAAACCAGAAGCCAGCAGGTAAGAGTTAACCTGTATAACCAGCTAAGAGATCAAGAGAGCAAGACTGGGGAAATCCCAGCTTGCACCCCCTGCCTTATATATTGCTCAGGTCTGTGCACAGACCAAGTATAGGAGGCCTACCCTAAGGTCTACTATCTATGGACACCAATAGCAGTAATCTCTTAGCTAATAGATAAGGGATGGTAAAGGCATGGAGCAGAAATAAGGAGTGAAGCATTGGCCTCATGGATCAAGGGATAGGAATGGAAGAGAAGCCACACCATGAGAATATGGGAGAATGGAAAGGAAGTGCATAGCATTAGATATATGAATAAGACATGGCAGCAGCAAGGCCAAGGAAATCCAATCTGGATTTCTGCCACAGATGCAGATCCTAATCTAGATCCTGAGATCAGATATCATTGGGGACTGTACCTGGATCTCATCTGAGATCTGCCACATCATGTGACTAATACCTTTGTACAGAGAAATACTCTGATATAAGGACTTAGCCTTAGTCTAGGGTTATCCTTATAAGGTATCTCATTTGCATGATCATGTGCTTCTGGTCACATGACTATGCAACCATTTGCATTATGTGCTTAATAGTTCTTATGGTCATATGCTGGAACCATCATGTTCACTAGTCACATAATACCTTTCCCCCTCATATCCTCTCTACTTTAGAACTCACATTACTCACCAATATCCAATTGAACCCCATTTCTGTGCCCCCTTCTGGCCTTTGGGCTGTTTTTCCCCTACTCATTATTAATCCCTCTACTTTATACCTCATTAAACCTCTTTTTATTACTGCAGTTGACCTTCCCATTACTATCCATGCCCTTTACCCTGGAGACTGCTCTGCAGAGTACTTGATTCTTGCCCAGTCCTTTATTTTTGACTCCTACCTATCCCTATCCATTAGATTATACCTTGATATGAATTCCCTACTTGAGGCCCTCTACATCCTCTACTATCAGGCTAAGTGCATCCATCTTACATCTACCCTTCTTCACCACACAGTGGAAGTTAACACTGACACCATATATATTGGCTTAGACATTATCCATCAACAAATGTAATTTATCTTGAATAATCTTGCCTACCAACTGGAATTCAGGGAGTTTCTTGCAGATATTAACTGGTTTGAACATCAATCCTTTGCTACCTGTAACCACATACCCTCTACTGTTCCCTTCTTCCCATCCACTTTCCCCTCTTCCCTCTCTTGCATGGAGATTGCTACCATTACCCACATCAAACATTGGTGGACTAGCTACCATGGTCATGTCTTCCTTCCCCCCTTATATCCTTAACATTATAATGGCTGCTTTCAATGCCATGCCCTTAGACATTGCCATGTGGATTGTACAGTCTATTAATGCCCCACTTGTTTATAATGGTGACCTGGCCATAACCAAGCTTCCTGTCCACTTTGCTGCCCTCCATCTAAATAGTCCTTTTCTTTCTCCAGCTCCTGTGGCTCCTTCCATGGGTCCACTCATTTACAATGCTCCTGTGGTTCTTACCACCAGACTTCCCCATCTTTTCCACTCCCTTCTTCTTTATATCACTTTAATGCTAATGATATTATTGACAAGATTGGTTGGGGCAATATCATGGGCTTCCCCACCCCCTCCTTTTAGATCACTTTTAGATTCAACTGGGTTATTGAACATACTGGGGGAGTAATGTTACAATTGTCCATTATTTTTCCTTTTCTTCTTTCTAGCTTTAGACTTTGCATATCTCCAATGCTTCCTTGTAATGTTCTGAAATCTTCAAACTTTTTCTGTTCCAGAACCTTCTATAGGTTAGTAAATATTACTTATACTCTGCTTCCATTGTATTCCATCTGTTTCTACATGGATTACTTAGTTATATACTCTAACTCACTTAACTGAGTTTCAATCTTATTCTCCATAGTATAAATGGCATACTTTTCCCTTTATGTTTCTCACACTACTTCTACATTTACTTTACCCTGCTTAAATGTTGTTCTTCTGCCTTATTCTCTCAGATCTGTCAGAACCCTTAGTTCATCCTTAAAAAGGGAGTCCTGCTTGCAACTAGCATTGGCAAGTATCATCTTTATCCTTAGCTAGTTCCAGCATCCTGGCTTTATTCTCAACCTTTACTATGGGACTATGGTGCCATTCCATATTTGCACCACCCTTAACACCTGAGGCTAACCACAGTTGAGTCTCACCCCTAGCCCTAGTTATAAGGTCTATGTTAGTCTCTACCTGGACCTAATATAACACCACCATTTCATTCAAGACCCCTTCATTTCTTAATATCCTCTGAAAAGAGCCAAAATCTTAACCTGCAGAGAACCCCTTAGAATCTTTTGAAACAGAAAATATCCCTAGTCACCACCTTAGCATTCTGAAAGAAGATTCTTAAGATTTCTTTTTGCCCTCTGCCAAAGATCAAGAACAAAATCATGCCTTAGTGCATAAGCTCTCTTCTTCTTCTTTACAAATCCCTTGAGTACCAACACTCCCCTTACCCACCCCCACAAGACAACACCCCTTTTTCCATTTTTTCCCCATAGCTCCTCCTACCTCTACCATATTCAACATATTATCCCCCACAAAGCCCACTAAGCTTCATTTCAGTATCCCTAAACACTTTAATGATAACTGCTCCAAAGCAGAAGCTTGGCTAAACTCCATCCAGTTCTATCTCTTTGTTAATGCTGCAGTCTATAACTCAGATAAGAAAAAAATTGTGTGCACCCTTTTTTATATAACTAAGGGTCCTGCCTTCTCCTAGGCAACTATATACTAAAAGATGAGTTTAGCCAGTATGGTGGTCTTCATGGGAACCTTTAGCATATTTGTCAAGGCATTGAATGCCTTGTTTAAAAAACAAGAAACCATTATCTCTGCTATCCACTGGTTAGCTAACACATAGATGTGCCAGAACAAGAAGAGTAAGTGGATCTCCTCCCTTACCAAGTACACCACCAAGTTTCAAAACCACACAGTATTAGCCAATATCAAGAACAACAATATTCTTATTGCATATTATGAAGCCAGAGTTTCCCTCTGGCTATCTCATCAAATCCAAAACCTTGACAAAATCCCTAGCACCATAGATAAATGGTATGACAAAGCCATTCATTTTCAAGGCACCTCTGACTATGCCAAGCTCATGAAGTATTATTTTAAGAACCTTAAGGCTCATGCATGGATCTCCAATACCCCCTTAGTTACCCCTTAGGCTGAAAAAGACCCAAATGCTATGGACATCAACTCTGTTCATCTTACCAAGCTTACTCCACAGAAATAAGAATGATGCTTTAAGCTTGGTCTCTGCCTCATTGTAGGAAATCTGGACACAATGCTGCCATCTGCCCCAACATTTTCCTCTTTACCCCCACTTTCAACTCTATTATCTTCCCTGCCAAGAAATCTGTGAAGAAGGTCACTGCCAAAGAAGAGACAATGAAGATTGAAGAGATTAGTAATGAAGAACTGAGGTGGAATAAGTTGGGTTGGATTTTTGAAATGAAGTATTTTCCTATACAAGGTACTTCTTCTCTTTTATGTGTGCCTGTACTTGTATTCTCCTCTAGAAAGTCAATAAGAATCCCCATACAAGTATCTCCTTTTACATGCCTGAGATTAGTTGTAGACATCTTCACTCTTGTCAATAGTGGAGCCCAGATCAATTGCATTGACTGGGAGTTCATCTTCTATTACAAGTGCCCTACCATCTAACTCCCCACTCCTCTCAATATCTGAATTGTCAACTCCTTTCTAAACAAGAAGGGTTGCATTACCCACACATGCATAATACTTCTTTGAATAGAAGAAGTAACTTACTTCATTTCCTGCCATGTTATAGCATATAATAGAGAAACCCTAGTGTGGACTGGATGGCAAACTTACTCACCATCCCCTTCTTCTCTAATCACTTCAAGAAGCTCTACTGCTTCAAAGCTGCCCAGCCTTCCCTTTAACAACATACAGTCAGGGAAGTAATCCTCTCTGACAATGAATATATTGTCCATTACTTAGAAAGCAAGTTGCTGAATCAATCCATAAATAATGACCTCTATAAATGGTACTCTTCCCATGTCATCAACTCCTGCTCCATGTTTGCTCCTTCTGTTACAGTATCAAAGCTTACCACCTTTACAGAGCTTAACATTGAGGCCAAAAAGACCAAGACCAAGACCATACTCCTCCCTGAGTACCAGCAGTTTGCCACAGTCTTCTCAGATACTCCAAACACTCTAGACAAACTTCTGCCCACTAGATCCTATAACCATGAGATAAATCTCAAGGACACCATTATACCCAAGATCAGCAAGGTCTATCCCTTTTCTCCCCCTGAATGTCAAGCCACTGAGGACTTTATCAAAGAAAATCTCTGTGTTGGCAAGATCCACTCTTTGAATTTCCCCCAGGCTTCCTTTGTTACGACTCTGGAAACCAGAGGCTACACCTAGATGATGGAGAGGAGTGACACTGGAAGATAAACCCTAGTTGGTGGCTCAGATGTGGAGCAACTGAGGAATCTCTGGAGGATGATGACGAAGAGGACACGTATGAGACACGAGCACGAGACGACCTAAGTTCCTGATCCCTTGAAGGGCCTGGTTTCCTAAGAAGAGCTTTCTGATAAGCCTAAACTGCTGTAGTACAAAGTGATAAAGTCTGGAGAGACTTTACCACCTGTAGCCAGCCTTTATATACTACGGTAAGAGGTGCACGGACCATGTACATCCGTGTCTACCCTAAGGTAATACAGTAAGCTAGCTAATGGCATAACAGGAGCAGTCTCGTGTAAGCCGTAAGGGAAAAGCATGGAGCGGAGATGAAGGAAGTGGAGGAATGAAAGGTAAGGGGTGAGGTGACAATGAGGACGGGGATCTCTGCCACAGATGAGATCCAATCGGAGATCCGTCAGATCCCGATGAGATTAGATCCAGGGTCAGGGATGTTACGGCCCAAGCCTAACACGACGGTTGCACGTGACCGTGAGAACTGTTGAGCACGAGATGCACTGGTCACATGATCAGTTGCACGTGATCGTGCGAACGAGTAACCAGATAAGGCAAGCCCTAGGCTAGGGTTACTAGTCCTAACTACGAGTATTCCCTAGTATCAGGTATTGGTCACGAGATGTGGCAGATCTCCAGATGGAGATGCAGATCTGATCTGTGGCAGAGATCCGATGGATCTCCTGCACTGCCTTTCCTCTAGATCGTATCGGGTACGCTTCCATTCTCCCACATCCTCATGGTGTGGCAGCTCTTCCATTATACATCCCTTATCCGCGAGGCCACTGCCTCATTCCTTCATATCCGATCCATGCTTACTACACGAGTATCTATTACTTAGTCACTGAGCCCCTTTAGCTATTGGTGTCCATAGATAGCACCTTTAGGGTGGGCTTCCTGTTGATGGTCCGTGCGCGGATCCTAGCAATATATAAGCAGGCGGCTCAAGGCTGAGGTCTCCTCAGTCTTGACCTCTTGTGACTTGGCTTACAGTTGGCATTGATCTAGGGACCGCCCCTAGAGGGGTCCTCCTCAGCTCTCATCCTTCTGGCCTTAGTTTATACACAAGGCCTCTCGATTCATCCTTTCCCTTTTGCCTAGTTAGGGGCCACTAGCCAAAAGCCCTATAGAAGATCTTGAAGGGAAGTACCAGAGACCATCGGCGTTCCCCAAGGACGGGTTCCGGAGTTCGAGCGTGGGAGGTTGTCCCACAACAAGGGAAGATCCGGGGAAGATCTAGGGAAGATCCTAGATGTGCCTCGTGTCACTAACCTTATGAGTACTCGTATAGTAAATGGCCAAGTCCTAAGTTAGGGTTTAGCCTGTTATGGGTTGGGATTCCCACGATCACGTGAGAATGAAAGTGGTCGTTGCATGGTTTGCAACATCCTTCTTCTTCTTCATCAAGATAAAGGACAGCAAACTCCATTCCTGCCAGGATTATAGGTATCTTAATGAGCACATAGTTTAAGATACCTACTCCCTCCTTCTTATCTCAGATCTTATTAACAAACTACATGAAGCCAAGGTTTTCACCAAGTTCAATATATGATGGGAATACAACAACGTCTATATCAAAGATGGACATTAATGAAAAGTGACCTTTATTACTCACAAAGACCTCTTTGAATCCACAGTGATGTTCATCAGTTTGAATAACTCACCAGCCATGTTTTAGTATTTCATGAATGATTTATTCCATGATATGATTGCAGAAAATGGCTTGTCATCTATATGGATAACCTCCTTATCTCTTCCCCTGACACTGATACTCACAGAGATCACATCTCTTGCATTCTCCAACAGATGGTGGACCTCAATTTCCATCCCAAATTGAAGAAGTGCACCTTTACCTTTTTAGAGGTCAAATACCTTGGCATGGTAGTTTGTCCTGGTGAACTCACCATGGACCCTGTTAAACTCAATGGCATTGTCAAATGGCCTGTTTCCCAGAAAGTCAAGGATATTCATTTCTTTCTAGGTTTTATTATGGGTACTCTGCCTATCCTGCCTTGATACTCAAACTCCCTTGGTAAATGCTTCTAATCTGTCCTGGAAGATTGGTGAGGCTTTTGGCTAGTGGCCCCTAACTAGGTGAATGAGAGAAAGTAAGACCACTAGCCAAAAGCCTCACCAATCTTTCAGGACAGATTAGAAGCATCCACCAAGGAAGTTCAACTATCAAGGTAGGATAGGCAGAGTACCTGTAACACTAGAGCAAGACTATTAACTTGGTCAATGCTCACTTAGGATAGGATCTAGGCTTCATAGAAGCAGAGCATAGCTCTTTAGGAATTAAGACAACTTAGGCCAAGAAGGCATCCAGGACTTTTAGAGCATAAGAAGGTCTTGCCTGAGGACTTTCAGAGAATACTCAACACTAAGAACATAGACTTCTAGCCCAGTCAGAATTACTGGTTTTATTCTTTTAATCAGAGAATCCCCCCCATATTTTCAGAAATGTCTTTTTAGACCTTTCCCTTCTTAGCAACAATCCCTCTCCCAGTCTATCAAGTAGCCCAAGGGCCAAGAATCAGAGTTAGCTTAGGCAAGATTCTTCCAATTGGAGATAGAAGTCTCAAGAAGGTTCCAATGAACCTCCCTCTCCCATTCTCTTTTGCCTCCATGGTTAGACCAGCCACTTTATCAAAAGATCACAAGGCAGTTAGCACATCTGCTGCAAAAGTGTCAAAGGACAAGGCCAAGGACAAGAACTCTATTCAGAGTTATACCCCCTGAGTTTAGCTTTCAAGGTTAAGTCAGGTGGTTAGTGTACCCACAGTATCAAAAGCCAAGGCAGCAGTTAGAGCACCTGCTCCATCAAAAGCTGATAGCACAAGTTCAAGGAAGACTAGCACAAGTTTGAGTTTATCCAGCCCAGCAGTAAACCCTGCATTATCAAAGATTACAAGGCTAGCTAGTATGAGAACTAGTGTTTCAGAGTTAGTCCATTCTGGACCACAAGTTCCAGTTTGCAAGGTGTGCCATCAGGTTGGCCATCTTCCAATGGTATGCCCCAGTTGTTACAACTGTGGAGCAAATGGGTATTTTGCCAAGGATTGCCCCAAGGAATTTTGCTGCTCTGCATGCAGATGCAAGGGTTACAAAGAAGATAGTTGTCAGCAGGCCCCTGTGAACTTTTTCAGAGGATGTAAGCTGACATTAGAGTTATTAGAGTCACAAGGTCAGGCTATTAGCCCTTAGCCACAACAAGAAACAAAAGGTGCCAGAGTCAGGTCAATTCTCAAGTCAACACAAGATCCTTTGATTATCCAGCCAAAGAAGAATGTTTTTTTTGTACAAGGAACCAAGGCTCCAGATAGCAGTCTTGAGCAAAGCCTTCTAGAGTTACTTATGTGAACAAGGAAAGACATAGCTGAGCTAAAGAAATGAGTTCAGAACCTGGAGAAAAGGTTGTTAAAGAAAACATTGTCAGGGTTACCTGTGCCTAAGGTATAGCAAACAAAAGAGTTAAGCAATGCTTCTTGAGTGGATACCAAGGCCAATAAAGGCAAAGGCAAAAGGTCTCAGCTTAGTAAGCAGAAGCAGATGAAAGCAGATTCAAAAGAAAAAGAAAAGCTAATTAGAGAAGAGAGTCTGCAAGTAGAAGCTGAAGCTGAAATGTAATTCCCAATTACCCTCAAGTTTCTGCTTCCAAATATAGTTTCCCCAGAAGTAATGACATTTCTCAAGAAACAAGAAAAGAAAATTCAGAAGTGGCCCAAGTTTGAGAAGTTGAAACCATTGGTTGTGGATTCCTCTATCAAGCCATTACCCCTGGTTATTAGAGTATAGGATAAGTCAGTTCTGTTTTTCCCTCAGAGTTCTACAAGCCACATAGAAGAAGTCATGGAGACTTTTTCTCCTCTCTCCTCTCCAGTCAAGACTTCCCCCTTGGCTTATTCAGAGCAACTTCCAGCCATGTTATGGGATAATAGCATGGTTGAAGTTACAAGGATAACAGTTGAAGAAATTCAGTTGTAATATGAACCTTTTGATTATAGTTCCACCTGGAGTGATTCAGAGTTTTCAGTAGATGATGAAGGTTCAGCAAGAGAAGACTCTCTTCTGGCCTTTATGGAAGAAATTCCTTTCTTACCAGTTTCAGAGCCATCATTGCCTTCAAGAGTCCAATGGGTACCTCAATGCAAGTTGCAGTACATCTATAGGCTACCACTAGAAGGAATATCCAAAGAGGTTAATAAAGATATTCTGGAGATTCTATCCCTAGTCTCTATTCAATCAGAGTTGCTCAGACAAGAAGAAATTTTTGAGCAAGAGCCACAAGATACTAAGTTACAAGATGATAAAGTTTATCTTTCTTCAGAAGAGAATGCTCCAGCTAAAATCAGGGTCATCAGTAAGGAAAAAGTTTAGCTTGAGAAAGAATTTGAGTTTAAGCACAAGGACAAACTGGAAAGTTCTTAAACTACCAAGGATCTCAGCAAGTCATTAAAAGGCAAAGAAGTCAAGTCAGAGACAGTAGTCTCTTCACCTAGGAATAATCAGAGTCAAGGAACCAAGGTTGAAGAAATAAACAAAGAAAGTCTCAAGAATTTGTGGTTGCTCTCTGTTCAACTTCAGAGGATTTTTATCCAACAGGTTTCAGAGGACTTAGATAATAAAGATATAGTAGTCTCAGAGTCACATGAAGAGTCAAGTATTCTGGCTTCTATTTCTAAACAGGATTTCTCACCAGATTAAGTTATTATTCTACCCTGGTCACTTAAAATTGTAGGTAACATAATTTATCCAGTCTCACATCTGCAAGATATGGGTCTTTCCTTAAGAAGCTAATCCCCCCTTTTTGCTTAGAGTCCAATAGCTCCCATCAGGAGCTTATTGAAGAAAGTAGAGTTTTATTGCTGGACTCTTCTGAGAATAATTCCCTAGTTTCACCAGCTTTACAATCAGAGGATCTTAAGATGCCAGAAGTTGAAGGATACAGTGAAGAGAAAGTTACAGGCCTTCTGGACACTGCATACAATAGCAGTCTCTTGTTATGACACATTTTTCTTTTCTTGATCATGTGACCTTATCTTATCTTCATCATGTGATTATCTAATCTTTTATCTTATCAGGGCACATGATGGATCACATGATTCAGGGCTTAGGGTTAGCCTCATGCCTAAAAGACCCTGAAGCTTCTTTTCATCTCCATTGCTTCTCTTCTTTTTGATCCCCATGCCTCATGTATGGGAATATTCCCATCAGGGACTTGGTCCATGCACTGTACAATGTAGTATAAATACTGTAGCCTTAATGTTTTAAGATCTTAGTCTTGAGCACTTGTATCTTACTCATGTTAACTCATAACTTAATCCTTGTTTCCATTCTATCCTTGTGGGCTTGTGGCACTGAAATCTAAATCTTTCAGTGCATAATATCTCTGGGAATATGTTTTTTCCAGGTGCTGTATTGCATATTCACAACTTAAGCAGATGGTCACAATTTATTGTGTCAACTGCTTACAATGGATAGTAGTTGCTGTTATCAATGTTAGCAATGAACATCTTGAGAAAAGTGGAATTCCTGAGCTGGGCTCCTCTGGTCAAGTAAGATCAGTTTCACTGGTTCATATTCAGAGTCCCCCCTTCTTGACTTCTCTAGGGCCACCTTCTGCTAAAGAAGTTCAAGATGTTTTTGCCCTCATTAACTCTCTTGAGGATTTAGACATCAAGATGATGATACTTTGTGCAAGATGTGCAGCTCATCCACCACCCTCCCTCCTTTTCAATGCTTGTTAGTGTTATAATTACATTGACAAAATCAAGTTCTTTGCTACCTGCATGGATTAAAAGGATTCTTTTTTTCTGGGCTTCAGCTTCCTTCTCCCTTCAAGTAGGCTCATTGGGACACCTTGCTCTAAAAGTGAAGTAGAGGTGTATATACAGGGAATGGAGTACCTGATGTATGAAGGAACAAAGTGACCAAATGCAAGGCAAATTTTTCAATTTTTTCAGAGACTACTTTTGAGTGGCAAACTACTTTCAGAATTTCTCTTTTTCTTTTTCTATGCCTTTCTTTCTGTCATGCTCAGAGTATTTATTACAGGAAAAGGCTAAAGCCAAGGATGAGTACAAGATATTTTCAGAGTTAAAGGCTTACTCAGAGTTCTTACCCTAAAAGCAGAGTAGTATTACATGACTAGCAAATACAATGGTCTCAAGCATGTGACCATGGGAACTGTTGAGCACATGATGCAAATGGTTGCATAGCCATGTGACCAGGAGCATGTGATCATGTGAATGAGTAACCTTATAAGAATAACCCTAGACTAAGGCTAAGTCCTCTATATTAGAGTATTTTCCCTGCACCAGATATTAGTCACATGATATGGCAGATCTCAGATGAGATCCAGGTACAGTCCCTGATGATATCTAATCTCAGGATCTAGATTAGAATCTACACCTGTGGCAAAAATCCAGATTGGATCTTCTTGGCCTTATAATGATCATGCTCTATTTATATCTAAAGAACTAGTGTACTTTCCTTCCATTCTCCCACATCCTCATGGTGTGGCTTCTTTTTCATTTCCAATCCCTTAATCCATGAGGCCACTACCTCACTCCTTCATATCTACTCCATGTTTTCCTCTCCCATTTATAATAGAGTCAGTTATGCTATTGGTGTTTATAGATAGTATAGTCTAAGGTAGGCCTCCTGTACTTGGTCAGTGTGCATGCACTGGCAATATATAAGATAGGGGGTGCAAGCTGAGATTTCCCCAGTTTTGCTCTCTTGACCTCTTAGCTGGTTATATAGGCTAGTTCTCACTAGTGCTGCTGGCTTCTGATTTATACAAGAGTAGTGGTCTTACCTTCTCTTATTTGCCCAGTTAGAGACCACTAGCCAAAAGTCTCACCAATCTTCCAGAACAGATTAGGAGTGTCTACCAAGGGAGTTTGAGTATCAATGTTATGTACTTCAAGAGTACAATCCAAATATTGGCAACAAACACTGGTGAGTGACAGGCAACTAATAATGACAAGAGAGCTTTTGGACTAGTAACTCTGAACTAGGCTTGTGAGTCTTGAAAGGGAATAACTCAAGTTAACACAAGAATAGTTCAAGTGCTTAGGCCACAAGAAGAAAAAGAACCAGGTTAACTCTAGAATCCAGAGCCCAGTAAGGTGTAAGGTGTAATCAACAAAGTAATCAAGACTGAAGAGACTCTAGGTCTTGCCCACCATGTATATATATTACTAGAGGGCACAGCTGTTATAGGCAACTACCCATAGTCCTTGGATACTCCTTCTTGGTAAGCGCCTTCCTAAATAGCTGCTAGGGCTTTTGACTAGTGGCCCCGAACTAGGCAAATAGAGAAAGATGAGTCTGCAACCTCAAGAGCTCAAAGGGATTCCCAAAGAGACAGCTAAGAGATTAGAGCACTAGTCCTGTAAAGCTCAACTAAGAGACAAGAGAGTGAGACTGAGGAAACCTCAGCTCACCACTCCCTGCCTTTATACTATTGGCATCCACGCACAGACCAAGTACAGGGAGCCTACCCTAGACTACACTACTTATGGAATACCAGTAGCATAAGTATCTCTGCTCTCGTAATAGATAGGAGGAATGGAAGATACATGGGGCAGGGATCAGGAATGAGGCAGTGGCCTTGTGGATAAGGGATAATGGAAGAGATGCTGCCACACCATGAGGATGTGGGTGGAATGGAAGCGCACCGGTTATAATCTATGAATGCGGCATGGCTGCCTGGAGGCTGAGGAGATTTCAGCTAGATCTCTGCCACAGATCAGATCCTAATCTCCAAAGAGATATCATTGGATGGATCTAAGATCCCATCAGGGATTCAGCCACAGTATCACATGACCTAAACCTTAGTGTAAGGGAATACTTGTAAAGGACTACTAACCCTAGCCTGGAGCTTAACCTTGTAAGGCATCTTGTTCACACAATCATGTGCAACTGACCATGTGACCAGCACATCACATGCTTCCTGGAACTCTCACAATCATGTGTGACCACGTGTTAGGCTGGAGCTGTAACAACAGCCCCCATACACAGGATGAGTAACTACACTATCTAGTAACCAATAGCATATACCTCTCTTATCTCTGACTAATAAATAGGGCATAGGGCATGACTAAGAAATGAGGCAATGGCCTTGCAGATCAAGGGTTTAAGAAGAAAACCACAATTATGAGAATGTGGGAGAATGGAAGAATACTTAGGAAAAGTGAATATGAAGATGACATGGCTACCACAAGACCAAGGAGATCTATTTAGATCTCTGCCACAGATATGATCCTAATCTAGATCCATTAGATCAGATATCATTGGCATCAATCTAAGATCTCATCTGAGATCCAGCCACATCATTTGACTAACCCATGAGTAAGGAATACTCTGAATAATAAATCAAATCTAAGCCTAGGGTTTAACCTTATAAGACAGGCAAGTCCCACAGTCATGTGAGAAGACCATCAGTGTTTGCTGAGTATATAACAATCAAGGTAGGATAGACAGAGTACCTGTAACAGGTTTTGCTAATTTCTATAGGCAATTTATCCTGAATTACTCATTCATTGCCTATTTTCTTCTCAATCTCACCAAGAAGATAGCTTCTTGGTTCTGGACTCTAGCCTGCCAGGGATTCTTCAACTTTCTCAAGGCCCTCTTTCTCTTGCAACCTGTCCTTCAAATTTCTAACCTCTCTTGCCCCTTTACTATTACCATAAATACCTCCACCTATGCATTTAGTGGTATTCTCCTCCAGACAGATTTGAATAGGGACTGGCATTCCTGTTCCTATCTATCACAGTCCCTTTTCACCACTAAGTGAAACTATAATATCTATGATTGAGAACTCCTTACAATTATATGTGCTCTTCAAACCTGGCACCAATATCTCTAGGCTTCCCCCACACTGTCCAGGTTTTTACTGACCATAAAAACCTCACTTACTTTCACATTCCCCCAAACCCTCAACCATTGACAAGCCCACTGGCTCCTTGACCTAGCTAACTTCAACATCCAGCTCTATCATATTACTGGTTTTTCCCTTGCTGGTCCTAATGCCCTTTCTTACTGCCCAGATCTTTGCCCTTCCAACTTCACTGATAACTCCTCAGTCACTGCCCTTCCAGAATACCTTTTGTCATGTCATTGATATAACACTTTTTACCCATATTTGCAAAAATGTGGAAACTGACTCTGTCTACCTGTTTCTTCTTTACAAATGGAACAACCCCATGCTAAAGTGGGTGACTTCCTGCTGCTCCTTGATACTTGTGGCGACCTTGGTGGACACTTCTGATCTGTCCTTGATAACTACTAGGGCTTTTGGTCTAGTGGCCCCTAACTAGGCAATGAAGAGAATGTAATGAGACCTGGGCCCTTGTGTAAACCAAAAGCCAGCAGTACTGAGTAATCAGACTGTATAACCAGCTAAGAGGTCAAGAGAGCAAGACTGGGGAATCCCCAGCTTGCACCTCCTGCCTTATATATTGTCAAGGTCAGTGCACAGACCATGTACAGAAGGTCTACCCTAAAAAGTGCTATCTGTGGACACCAATAGCTAAAGTAGCTCTTGCCTCTAATAGATATATGAAAGGGAGAACATGGGGCAACAATGAGGAGTGAGGCAGTGGCCTCATGGATCAAGGGTAGGGAATGGAAGAGGAACCACACCATGAGGATGTGGAAGAATAAAAGTGCACAGGAATAGATCAATGATTGCAGCATGGCTGCCTAAAGGCCAAGGAGATCCAATCTGGATCTCTGCCACAGATCAGATCCTAATCTAGATCAAGAGATCAGATATCATCAGAAGATCTGGATCTCATCTGAGATCTGCCACATCATGTGACCAATACCTTATGCAAGGGAATACTCTGAATAAAGGACTTAGCCTTAGCCTAGGGTTTGCCTTATTAGGCAACTCGTTCGCACAATCACGTGCAACTGATCACATGACCAGCGCATCTCATGCTCTACAGTTCCCATGGTCACGTGAGACTGTTATGTTAGGCTTGAGCCATAACAATGGCTATGTGTTATGACACACATTTTCTTTTCTTGATCACATAACTTTATCTTATCTTCTCCATATAGTTATCTAATCATTTATCTTATTGGATCATGTGACAAGTCATCTGACTTAGAGCATAGGGTTAGCCTCATGTCTTCAGGCCTGGCAAGTCCTTTTTTATTTCCACTTTTCTTTTTATTTCCATCCTTCTTTTTTATTCTTCAGAAGCAAGACCCTTAATGGTTCTCACACATATTCTCTTCTTTCTGATCCCCATGCCTCATGTATGGGAACATTCCCATCAGGGACTTGGTCCATGTGCATTACTGTGCTCTATATAAACTGTAGCATAGCAGCTCTTAGCTCTCCAGCTTTGAGCACTTGTAGTTTACTTGTATTAACTTACAGCTTCTCTTTTTCATTCCTTGTAAGCTGGTGGCACTTTGATTTCAAGGTATATAACACTATGGTGGGCTAGAAGAGAGATTCAACAATGATCAGCCTTGAGTGCTAAGAATAATGCAAATGTAAAATGGCACCATAGTTCCTTAGTAAAGGTTGGGAATGAGACAAGCATGCTGGGACTTGTTGAGGACTTTTGTGTGGTGCTTGCTGTTAAAGGACACAAGCAGGACTCCCTTGGTAAGGGTGGAACAAAGGTCTTAATGATGCTTAGAAAAGCAAGGTGGAATAAGGCAGAAGTAGCATAAGAAACATATATTGAAAGGATATGTTATGCAGAGGTTAAGTGAACTATAAGAACCTTAGTAGATGTCAAGCTACTGATATTAGTGTAACTACCTATGAAAACTAAGATAGTTTAGTACAGTAGAAATGCCTGTAAAATAGGGCTTACCCTTAGTAGATATCAAGCTTCTGAGAAACATAAACTAGAAAATGGTACAAAATGGAGGGAAAAGTGTTGTGGGAAACTTCCCACCCTCTCGAACTCTCTCTGATACCTTGAAGAATGCCAATGATCTCTGGACTTTTCTTCAATCTCTATGAGGCTTTTGACTAGTGGCCCCTAACTAGGTGAATAGGGAAAGGATGAGCCTGAATAAGATCTAGTGTATAAACCTGACCAAGTAGCAGATGAGAGCTGAGGGGGAACCCCACTAGGGGTCGGCCCTTAGATCGAGCTAAAACCTTAGCCGAAGTCACAAGAGGTCAAGACTGGAGAACCCAGCCTTGACATCTCCTGCTTATATATTGCTGGCAAGAGTGCATGGACCAGCTATAGGAGACCTACCCTAGGGAGCTATCTATGGAGCACCAATAGCTAAAGGGGCTCATGACTAAGTAATAGATAATGAGAGGAGAATGCATGGAGCAGATATGAAGAGTGAGGCAGTGGCCTCACGACTAAGGAATGGAGAAGAGATACACCACACCATGAGGATGTGGGAGAATGGAAGGGAAGCACCTAGATCCAGATCTATGAAAGAGGCATGGCAACCTTGAGGCCGAGGAGATCTATCTAGATCTCTGCCACAGATACAGATCCTAATCTCCATAGAGATATCATCGGATACTGATCTAAGATCCCATCGGGGATCCAGCCATATCACATAACCTATGTCTTAGTGCTGGGGAATACTTGTATAAGAACTACTAACCCTAGCCTAGGGCTTGCCTTGTAAGGATACTTGTTTGCATGATCACGTGCAACTGATCACATGACCAGCGCATCTCATGCTCTACAGCTCTCACGGTCATGTGCGACCATTGTGTTAGGCTTGCGCCATAACAGAAAGTACACTACTTATATGGAGATAATAAACTTCAGACTCAGTTGAATGAGTCAGAGTACATAACTATGAATAAGTGATTTGTGTGAAAACTAATAAAATATAATAAAAGTGGATTATGAGTAATACCTGCTGACTAAGAGAATGTTCTGGAATAAAAGAAGTCTGAATGTTCCAGAATGCAACAAGAAAGTGTCTGAAATGCATGAAGGTCAGAAGCTAGGATAAAAGAAAAAAAGAATGGGATTAATTGTAACAGATGGTAAATAAACATTTTTGACCTAGATTCTCAAAAACATGATAATAGTCTTCTAATTGGACATCATGCTGATAGATATGCTTGATATTCATGCAATAGAGGCCATACTTTTTGGTTGTTACTATTATATGGCAAGTAAATACAATGATCTCAAGCATATGACTATGGGAACTTTAGAGCACATAATGCAAATGGTTGCATAGTTATGTGACCAGGAGCACATGATCATGCAAACAAGTGTTCTTATAAGGATAATTCTAGGCTAAGGCTAAATTCTATTATTTAGAGTATTTCCCTATACTAGGTATCAGTCATGTGATATGGCAGATCTTAGATGAGATTCAGGTACAGTTTCTGATGATATCTGATCTTAGGATCTAGATTAGGATCTGCATCTGTGGCAGAAATCCAGATTGGATCTCCTAGGCCTTGTTGTAGCCATGCCTTATTCATATATTTAATTCTGTATGCTGTTATGCTAGGCCCAGGTAGGGTTAGGTATAAACCTTCAGAAGAGGGAACTGCTAGTGGGGTAAGCTTGACAAAGAGTCAGCTCATGGCAAGAAGTGGTGTGACATGAGGATAACACTGTCAAAAATGCTTGAATGAGATATTGAGTGACTGCAAGGATGCTGGCTTGCAGGTTTCCAAGTGTTCCCTCTTGTACACTGATGCATGGACTAAGAAGGGTTGTATATTGCTAAGAGGGAGTAGCCTCTGAGTGGCTAAGGTATCAAGTGAATTAATATATGTGGAAGTAGAAGGTAGAAGTAGTGTGAGAAGAAGGAAAGTGAAGTATGCTACTTTATAGTACAGAGAAAACAAGGTTCAGACTCAGTTGGATGAGTCATATGGATGACAAATGCTAAGTAAGTGATCCATGTGAAAATAGATGGAACACAGAAGAAGTATCCTGTGCATAATATGATATAACTCATGTAAGGAATATGAATTATGAGTAATACTCAGTGAGTCAGAGAATGTTCTGGAACAAAAGAAGAGGAAGGTCCCAGAACAAGAACAAGAAAGTGTTTGAGACATGTGAATATGAAACATGATAGAGAAAGGAAAAAGATGGGGAAATCATAACATATGCTTTCTTTCCATTCTCCCATATCCTCATGGTGTGGCTTCTTTTCCATTACAATCCCTTGATCCATGAGGCCACTGCCTTACTCCTCATTCCCACTTCATGCTTTCTCCATCTCTTATATATTAGTTAAGAGGTTACTGCTATTGGTGTCCATAGATAGTAGACCTTAGGGTAGGCCTTCTGTATTTGATCTGTGCACAGATCCTGGCAATATATAAGGCAGGGGGTGCAAGCTGGGATTTCCCCAGTCTTGCTCTCTTGATCTTTTAGCTGGTTATACTGGTTAACTCTTACCTGCTGGCTTCTGGTTTATACAAGAGTAGTAGTCTTATTCTTTTCTTATTTGCCTAGTTAGTGGCCACTAGCTGAAAGCCTCACCAGTTTCCAGGACAGATTAGAAGCATTTACCAAGGTCACATGAGTATCAAGGACAGGACAGCTAGATGCCATTACAAATTCAGAATATAAAAGAGACATGATAGCAGCAAGGCTGAGAAAATTCAATCTGGATCTCTGCCACAGATGCAGATCTTAATCTAGATCCTAAGATCAGATATCATTGGATACTGTACCTGGATCTCATCTGAGATCTGCCACATCATGTGACTAATACCTGGTGCAGGAAAATACTCTGATATAAAGAACTTAGCCTTAGCATAGGGTTATTCTTATAAGATTACTGTTATGATTCTTTACTTTTTGCCTTCATCTATTATAGCTTCAGACTTCCTGTGTTCAAACCAGGGTTTAACCACTTTATTGTTCTTTTATTTTCTCTTCTGTTCTAACTCAGCACTCCTTTGTAAGCATCTGTTTCCATCACATTCCATTCATTTCCACACAGATTGCTTACTCAGTGCTTCATCATTATTATTACCAATCATGACTCATTCAACTGAGTCTGAATCTTACTTACTGTACTATAAAGTAGTGTATTCCTTCATTCCTCTCTCTCTATACTACTTCTACCTTGTGATCTCTTATATACTCCTAGTTCCTGTACCTAGTACTTAGAATTCATTCTTGTTCTATCCTGGCAGTCTCCAGTATCAAGTACAAGTCATTCCAGCATCTAACTTTAGCACAACCCTGTGTTTGTCACCACCACTTGTCACTCAGGACTGACCCCTTCATCTAGTCCATTCCTTGATCCTTGCCAGCAAGGTCTATGCTAGCCCCTACCCAGATCTAGCATAACAAAAGAAGTAGCATCTCTACTTGCAGCTACCATTACTGTAGTCTGCCCCCACCATTTCATTCAAGCAACCTTTATTGTTTGACACCCTCTGGGGAGAACCCAGAGCTGCAGCCTCAGACCTACTTGACTTTACATCAGAGCATGAAAACCCCTTGCCTCCAGAATGATCTTTTACCCTGGAAGACATCCTTGACATTTTCATTTCCTCAAGTGAAGAACTACAGGAAGACTGTGACCTAGCACATGACCTCTTTTCTTTACAGATCCCTCATGTGCCCACTCCCCCCTTACCTACCCCAGTTAGCCAACAACCTGCCTTTACTCTTCCCTCCCCCACTATATTCACCAGAACCATGTCAGGCATAACATCATCAACTTCTAAATCAACAGAACTCCACCTCAGTGCTTCAGAGCACTTTGACAGTAATAGAACCAAGGCTGAGACCTGGCTGGACTCTGTCCAGTTCTTTCTTTTTGTCAATGCAGCAGTCTATAACTTCAATGAGAAGAATATCACCTTCACTTTCTCCTATATGACCAAAGGACCAGCTCAGTTGTGGGCTGCTACCTATCACAAACAATGCATTTCTGGCACAATTGTAACCATGGGGAAGTTCTCCAACTTTGCCACCTTCTTTCTCAAGGCTTTCCAACAACAGGACACTGTAAATGCAGCCATTTATTGGCTTGCAAACACTCAGATGAAGCAAGGAAAGATGGGAAAATGGGCCCCATCACTAGCTGAATACACCACTGAGTTTCAGAACTATGTGGTTACTGCAAAGGTTACTGATTATAATGTCTTGATCAGTTACTATGAAACAGGGCTTGCTTTCTACCTTACTCTGTTATGGCTCCAGCCTAACCCAGCAGTCTCATGTGACCGTGGGAATCTTAGAGCACGAGATGCGCTGGTCACATAATCAGTTGCACGTGACCATGCAAACAAGTTGCCATATAAGGCAAACCCTAGGCTAAGGTCTAAGTCCTATTCCTTATATCAGAGTATTCCTTAAAGCACACCTTAGTCATGATGTGGCAGATCTCTAGATGAGATCTGGATCTATCCAATGACATCTGATCTCTTGATCTAGATTAGGATCTGATCTGTGGCAGAGATCCAGATGGGATCTCCTTGGCCACCAGGCAGCCACATCTCTCAGGGCTAGTGCTTCCTCTTCCATTTCACATCCCCTTTCCATGAGGCCCTTGCCTCACTCCTACCTCACGCCCCATGCATTCCTACTATATCTATTTAGAGGCAGGAGCTACTTACACTATTGGTGTCCACAGATAGCACTCTTTAGGGTAGACCCTTTGTACATGGTCTGTGCACCATGTCTGACAATATATAAGGCAGAGGGTGCAAGCTGGGGAAACCCAGTCTTGCTCTCTTGATCTCTCAGCTAGATCCACAGTAGTGATCTAAGGCTTGATCCTAGTGAATCCCCCTTCAGCTCTCATTCACTGTCTGGCCCTAAGGTTTATACAAGAGACCCTTGGCTCCAACTACATTGTTGCCTAGTTGTAGCCACTAGCACAAAAGCTACAGAAGAGTGTCTTAGGAAGGAGCATCCACCAAGGTGTACGAGTATCAAGGACATAACAGGAAGAGCCCATTTCACACTCAACATATCCATAACCTGGATACAATCCCCACAACAATTTTGGAGTGGTATAATAAAGCTACTCATTTCCATGGAACTATGGAGTGCACTCGCTTCATGGAACAATGCTGCAGAAACCCCCAGGCCTTTGCTTGGTTCTCAACCTCCCCTCTGACTGCCACCAGGGCAGAAAGGGATCTCAATGCCATGTACATAGATGCAGTACATCCTGGATGACTCACAGATGTAGAATAAAAGAGATGTTTTCAAAACAACCTCTGCTTCTGGTGCCACAAACCTGGACACTCAGCCATCAAATGCTAAACCTTCCCCAGTGAAATACCAAACCCCACTCCAATGAAAGCCACTCCAAAAGTTAAGATGGTTGCAGCTGAAGAACCAATGATGAAGATTGAAGAGGTTAGCAATGATGAAAGTGATGATGGGGTGACCAGAGTAGTTATGAAGAAAAAAAAGTTGAAGAAAATGGTTAAGGGGCTGGATTTTTAAAACAGAGTACCCCCCCTATGCAAGGTACTCCCCCCCTCTCTTGTGCACCTGTACTAGTATCCACTTCAAAGAAATCTATGCACTCCACAATACAAGTATCCCCTATCTCCCATGTCAAGAAAGTCATAGCCACCAAAGCTCTGCTTGATAATAAAGCACAAATCAACTGCATTGACTGGGACTTCATCAAAAAGCACCAGCTCCCAACCACCAAGCTACCTGAGCCCATTATCATTCACAATATTAATCAATTAGAAAATAAGAAAGGGAAGATAACATAGTCCTATAACCTCCTACTGCAGATCAAAAACTCAACCTTTCCGATCTCCTGCCATGTCATATCCTGTGGCAGAGAAAATCTTATTCTAGGACTCCCATGGCTCCAAGCCACTAACCCCACAGTAAATTGGATGGAAAACACACTTACCATTTCAGACTTGATCTCCAGAGACCAAAGGACCTACCAGGTCAATTCCATCCACAAACCATGGTTTGATGAACTCATTAATGACATCATTGTTCCCCATGATGAACTTCTTATTCAATATCTCGACTACATTACCCCAGAACAATTCATTAGCAATAATCTATATGATTGCCACTCCAGCAAGGTCCTTGATCACTGCTCCTTGTATCTCCCCAGCATCACAGTAGCTAAGCTCACCATTTCAACAGAGCTTATCATTGAAGCCAAAAAAGCCAAACCTAAGATGGTGCTATCACCGGAATACTCCCAGTACAGTCAGATCTTCTTGGATATGCCAAAGACCCTAGATTGACTTCTGCCATCCTAACCCTACAACCATGAGATCAATCTCAAAGAGATCTTTGTACTGAAGATTGGTAAGGTCTACCCCCTATTCCCACAGGAACAACAAGCCATGGAGGAAGTTTATTCCAAGTTACTCAACCATTACCTACCCTCTTCTTGACCTCACCAAGAAGGCCACCACCTGGTCATGGCCACCCACCACTCAGAAAGCCTTCAACTCACTCAAGGCCATCTTCCTGTCCCAGCCAGTCCTCCAGCTACTGGACTTTACCCAACCATTTGCCATCACCACTGATGCCTCCACCTATACCTCTGGCGAAATCCTCCAACAAACAGATTTGAATGGGGATTGGCATCCCTGTTATTATCTCTCCCAGACATTCTCACCAGCAGAACATAACTATGACATCTATGACTGTGAACTTCTCATAGTCATCTGTGCCCTGAAAGCCTGGAGGCATTACTTCCTTGGCTCCTCGACCCCTGTGCAAGTTTTCACTGACCACAAGAACTTGACTTATTCCAAGTCCCCCCAGAAACTCAATCAATGACAGGCCTGATGGCCCCTTGACCTTGCTAACTTTGACCTCCAGCTTTCATACATGGCTGGAACCTCCCTTGCTGGACCTGATGCCCTCTTCTGCCAACTGGACCTCTGCCCTGACTCCACCTCCAACAATGCTGACATCACCCTTCTCCCTCCCATACTCTTTGTCAACCTAATTGACACTGACCTCTCTATCCATGTGAAGACATATCTCACTGATGACCCCCTCTGACTTTCCATCCTTCAGAAGCTCAATGCTTTGGCCAATAAGAAATTCCTCTGCTCCTACACCTCCAACTGGCATACCATTGATGGTCTCCTTACCTACTGTGGCTGCATCTATATCCCTGACAAAGGCACTATGTGCCATGACATCCTCCAATGATATCATGACCACCCCACTGCTGGCCACCCCAGTTATCTGAAAACCCACCAGCTCATTGCTGCCAAGTTCTGGTGGCTTGGTCTCACCACCTTTGTCCACAACTATGTTACCAGATATGCCATCTGCCAACAGTTCAAAGTCAACACCCACCCATCAACCCCTGCTCTCTCTCTGATCCACTCCTCCATAACTCATCCCTTCCAGCAGATCTCCTGTGATCTGATCACTGACCTTTCTTTATTCTCTGGCTTCAATGCCTTGTTGGTCATGGTTGACCATAGGCTTACAAAGGGGGTAATTCTATGCCCTACTAAGAAAACAGTCATCACAGAGGGTATCACAACCCTATTCTTCCATAAAGTCTTCCATTGTTTTGGACTTTATGACAAGATCATCTCTGACCAAGGCCCTTAGTTTGCCTCTTCCTTTACTAAGGAGCTTGGTAAGCTCCTCAAGTACAATCTCTCCCTCTCCACTGCATACCATCCCCAATTCAATGGGAAAACTGAACAGGTTAACCAGGAGATCAAGACCTATCTCTGCATCTACTGCAGAGCCCACCCCATGAAATGGGCTAACTCCATCATCCACACTGAATTTATCCACAATCACCACCCCCACTCTATCACAGGTCAATCTCCATTTTATCTCATGATGGGATATGAAGTGGGAACTACCCACTATTCCTTGATACTTGGGAACTGCCTTGGTGGATGCTCCTTCCTAAGACCTTCCTTCTGTAGCTTTTGTTCTAGTGGCTACAACTAGGCAACATTAGTTGGAGCCAGGGACTCTTGTATAAACCTGATGGCCAGGCAGTAAGTGAGAGCTGAAGAGGAATCCACTAGGATCAGGTCTTAGATCACCACTGTAGGTTCTAGCCTAGAGGTCAAGAGAGCAAGACTGGGTTTCTCCAGCTTGCACCCCCTGCCTTATATATTGCCAGCCATGGCGCACAGACCATGTACAGGAGGCCTACCCTAAGTATACTATCTATGGATCACCAATAGTGTAAGGGGCTCATACCTCTAATAGATAGATGAGGGAATGCATAGGGCATGAGATAGGAGTAAGGCAGTGGCCTCATGGAAAGGGGATGGGGAATGGAAGAGGAAGCACTAGCCCTAAGAGGTGTGGCTACCTGGTGGCCAAGGAGATCCCATCTGGATCTCTGCCACAGATCAGATCCTAATCTAGATCAAGAGATCAGATGTTATCAGATAGATCCAGATCTCATCTAGAGATCTGCCATATCATGACTAAGATGTGCTTTAAGGAATACTCTGATATAAGGAATAGGACTTAGACCTTAGCCTAGGGTTTGCCTTATATGGCAACTTGTTCGCACAGTCATGTGCAACTGATTATGTGACCAGCACATCTTGTGCTCCACAGTTCCCATGGTCATGTGAGACCGCTGTGTTAGGCTGGAGCTGTAACAGGATATAAACCCCATGCCCTGCCCTTAATTATTGAGGAATTTTCCATGCCAGCCATTGCTAACCACACTAAAGCCCTCCTCACAGCACAAGATGAGGCTCTTGCTGCACATGACCTCACATGCCAGGTAATGACATCCCACATCCACTCTACCTTCTCTTCATTTAGCAAGGGAAATAAGGTATGGCTAGAAGCCCACAATTTGAAATGGGCTATTGCTTACCCAAAACTTGCACCAAAAAAAGAAGGACTCTTTACCATCACAGAGGTATTATCTCCAATCACTTACCATTTCTGTCTTTTCTCTGCCTGGAAGATCCACCCAATCTTCCATGCTTTTCTATTATTGCCTTATCATGAAAATAGTGTGCATGGGAAGAACTTCCTGGCACCACCCCCAGACCTTGTCAAAGGGAAAGCAGAGTACAAATTAGAGCAGATATTAAAACATCAAGGCCCCCCTAGCAACTGCCAATTCCTGATCTGATGGAAAGGCTACTCCACAGAAGATGACTCATGGGAACCTGAGCAGAACCTGAAAAATTCTAAGACCACTTTCAAGGAATATAAACAGCTCCACCCATGACACTTTCCTCAGACCTCAACTCCCACTACTCAACCAACAAACTGCCCTTGTCCTCCATATTTACCTCAAACATCAAAATGTCTATCATGTACAACACTGAATACACCTTATGCAGCATCCCCCAGACATCCTCTGTGACCCTCCCAACAGAACAACCAGAGCAGGTAGCTAGTCCCACTCTTCCTTTTCATATTCACCCTCATCTTACTTTACCTTCTACTCTGTCCCTTTCCTCTGAATTGTCACTCACCCAATCCATTCCTAGTCATGCATTTATGCCTCCAGAAGAGGCCTTAGCCCCACTCCCAGACAAAGGCTTTGTTCCCTTTGAAGCAATATCCCCCATGATCCTACCTGCATCTGTGCCCACTGCCCCAGCCATATCTCTCTCCATACCACCCCCACAAGTGCATGATGCTGTTACAGTGACAACCTAACACAACAGTCTCATGTGACTGTGAGAGCTGTGATGCATGTGATGTGACTGGTCATGTGCCAGAAGCACATAATCATGTGAATAAGTAGCCTTACAAGACAAACCCTAGGCTAAGGCTAAGTCCTAATTCAGAGTATTCCCTGGCATCAGATATTGGTCACATGATGTGGCAGATCTCAGATGAGATTCAGATCTTCCAATGACATCTGATCTCTTAATCTAGATTAGGATCTAATCTGTGGCAGAGATTCAGATTGGATCTCCTTGGCCTTATGGTGGCCATGCCTATCTTATTGATCAATACCAGTGCCCTTCCATTCCACTCACATCCTTATGGTGTGGATTCTCTTCCATTCCCTTCCCTTGATCCATAAGATCACTGCCTCACTCCTCATTGCTACCCCATGTTCTCCTTCATATATCTATTTAGAGATAGGAGCTACTTTAGCTATTGGTGACCATAGATAGCACACTTTAGGATAGACCTCCTGTATATGGTCTGTGCACAGATCTCCACAATATATAAGGCAGGGGATGCAAGCTGGGGAAATCCAGTCTTGCTCTCTTGACCTCTAGGCTAGATCCATAGCATTGATCTAAGGTCCTGATCCAAGAAGGATCCCACCTCTGCTCTTATATGCTGTCTGGCTTCTTGGTTTATACAAGGGCCCAGGTCTCACTTTTTTCTCTTTGCCTAGTTCTGGGCCACTAGCACAAAAGCCCAAGCAGTTATCAAGGATAGGATAGAAGTGTCCACCAAGGTTGACTCAAATATCAAGGAAGGATGGGTAGTTACCCATTACAGATGCCCTCTGTGGCATCCTCACCATTGATCTACCACTCTCCACACACATACTCTGCCCAGGCTCAGAAAATAAGCAATACCTCCACAATATCACCTTGATAGTCCAGGATTCCTGCCTTACCATCCCTATAGGAAGTCACCTCAACATGTACTCCCCACTTTGGACAGTGTACTCATTATATCTCCAGCTTCACCAACTCCCTATCCTAGCTACATCCCTTACCTGTCACAACAACCCTGACACTGCTCTGCTTAGGGCTATTATTAACTCCATACATAACACATTGCACCTTCACCTTGGGTCCCTCATCTATCAGCTGGAGTTTGGTGAATTCCTAGCTGACCTCAATTAACTCCTCCAGGAATCTGCAGCCACCCATGGCCACACCCCCTTTACCCCCTCAGCATCATTGTTCCCACTAGATGACAAAGAACTCACCACCCTCAAATAAGCTGAATCCTGGTGGATTGGATTCCATGGACAAGAACAACTACCCCCTAGTCACCTGCAATTTCAGTGGGCCTGCTTTTAGTACCACAGGTTGGGGCACATTTATGTCAATTGCTCTGCCTATCAATGTCCCTTCTGCCTCCGATGGCACCCAGGCCATTGTCAGGCTGACTGCCATGCTTGCCACCATGACACTCACACCCACTCCTCCTCCTTCTCATCCTCTTACCCCTCTTACTCATTGCATGGCTCATGCTGCTCTGCTGCCTTTTACCACTGCACTCCCTGCACTCTTACATCCCCTATGAATTACTATCCATCCAAATATGATAATGACATTATTGACAGTGTTGGCTGGGCCAATATCATGGGTTCTCCAGGTGCCTCTTATGGTACCTTTTGATTTGTCTCATAAGGTTACTTGACTATAATCAGGGGGTAATGTTACAATTCTTTACTTTTTGCCTTCATCTATCATAGCTTCAGACTTCCTGTGTTCAAACCAGGGTTCAACCACTTTATTGTTCTTTTCTTTTCTCTTCTGTTCTGACTCAGCACTCCTTCATAAGCATCTGTTTCCATCATATTCCATCCATTTCTGCACAGATTGCTTACTTAGTGTTATGGTACCAACCTAACATGATGGTCAGCACATGACCATGAGAGCTGTAGAGCATGTGATGTGACTGGTCATGTGACCAGAAGCATGTGATCGTGCAAATGAGTATCCTTATAAGGATAATCCTAGGCTAAGACTAAGTTCTTTATATCAGAGTATTTCCCTGGCACCAGATATCAGTCACATAATGTGGCAGATCTCAGATGAGATCCAGATCCCTCCAATGATATCTGATCTCTTGATCTAAATTAGAATCTGATCTGTGGCAGAGATCCAGATTGGATCTCCTCAGCCTTATGGTGGCCATGCCCATTTCATAGATTGATATCAGTGTCTTCCATTTCACCCACATCCTCATGGTGTGGCTTCTCTTCCATTCCCTTCCCTAGATCCATGAGGCCACTGCCTCACTCCTCATTGCTGCCCCATGTTTCCATCTCATATATCTATTAGAGGACTAGAGCTACTTACACTATTGGTGACCACAGATAGCACACTTTAGGGTAGACTCCCTATACATGGTCTGTGCACAGATCCTGACAATATATAAGGCAGGGAGTGCAAGCTGGGGAAACCCAGTCTTGCTCTCTTGATCTCTAGGCTAGATCTACAGCATTGATCTTAGATCTTGATCCAAGAAGGATCCCACCTCTGCTCTCATTCTCTATCTGGCTTTCTGATTTATACAAGGGCCCAGGAACTTATCTCTTTCTCTTTGCCTAGTTCTGGGCCACTAGCACAAAAGCCCAAGCAGTTCTCAAGGATAGATTAGGAGTGTCCACCAAGGTTGACTCGAGTATCAAGGCAGGACAGGTAGTCATCCATATCACTTAGTGCTTTGTCATTATTATTACCAACCATGACTCATTCAACTAAGTCTGAACCTTACTCATTGTACTATAAAATAGCATATTCCTTCATTCCTCTCTCTCTATGCTACTTCTACCTTGCAATCTCTTGCATACTCCTAGTCCCTGTACCTAATACTCAGAATCCATCCTTGTTCTGTCCTGGCAGTCTCCAGTATCAAGTACAAGTTATTCTAGTGTCTAGCTTCAGCACAACCCCATGTTTGTCACCACCACTCATTACTTGGGACTGATCCCTTCATCTAGTCCATCCCTCAATCCTCACCAGCAAGGTCTATGCTAGCCCCTACCTAGATCTAGCATAACAGTTACTTATTTGCATGATCACATGCTCCTGGTCACATGACTATGCAACCATTTGCATTACATGCTCAATATTCCCACAGTCATATGCTTAAGACTGTCATGTTTGCTAGCCATATAACACTAACATAGACCTTAAAACATATATCCTAGAATTTGACACTACATTAATATTTTAACATGAGAACAAACATAGAAGATGTTGTGGGATACTTCCCACCCTCTGAACCTTCTCTCTTGGGGAACGCCAATGGTCTCTGGACTTTCCTAGATCTTCTATGAGGCTTTTGACTAGTGGCCCCTAACTAGGCAAAGGGAAAGGATGAGCCTTATGATGAGGTCCTGTGTATAAACCAAGCCAGGCAGCGGATGAGAGCTGAGGAGGACCCCCACTAGGGGGCGGCCCTTAGATTGAGCTGTGTTCTAGCTGAAGTCACAAGAGGTCAAGACTGGAGAACCCAGCCTTGACATCTCCTGCTTATATATTGCTGGCATCTGTGCACGGACCAGCTACAGGAGACCTACCCTAATGTATGCTATCTGTGGACACCAATAGTGTAAGGAGCTCTGACCTCTAAATAGATATATGAGGAATAGCATGGAGCGGTAATGAGGAGTGAGGCAGTGGCCTTGTGACTAAAGGATGGAGAGGAGAAGCCACACCATGAGGATGTGGGAGAATGGAAAGGAAGCACCTAGATCCAGATCTATGAAAGAGGCATGGCAATCTTAAGGCCGAGGAGATCTATCTAGATCTCTGCCACAGATGCAGATCCTAATCTCTATAGAGATATCATCGGATACTGATCTAAGATCCCATCGGGGATCCAGCCATATCATGTGACCTATATCTTTAGTGCAGGGAAAACTCATATAAGACTACTAACCCTAGCCTAGGGCTTGCCTTGTAAGGTAACTCATTTGCATGATCACGTGCAACTGATCACATGACCAGCGCATCACATGCTCAAAGGTTCCCACGGTCACGTGTGACCGTCATGTTAGGCTTGCGCCATAACAGGAATACTCTGATATAAGAATCAAATTTTTGCCTAGGATTAACCTTGTTTAGGCAAGCAAGTCCCACAGTCATGTAATAAGACTGCAGTGTTTTGCTAAGTGTATAACACTTGTGGCACATTGATCTCAGTGTGCATAACAAAAACCTACTTTCCCCTTTTCTACTTTAGTTTACCACCACCCTCTTTTTCCCCTCCCCTTGAAATCTTTCCCTTCCCCCATGATATCCAACTATTTTTTCCCTAATAAGCCCACTGAACTTTATCTCAGTGCCTCAGAGCACTTTGATGATAATTATAACAAAGCTGAGGCATGGCTGTTATGGCTCCAGCCTAACACGATGGTCTCACGTGACCGTGGGAACTGTGGAGCATGAGATGCGCTGGTCATGTGATCAGTTGCATGTAATCATGCGAATGAGTTGCCTAATAAGGTAAACTCTAGGCTAAGATCTAAGTCCTTTCCCTTTAGTCAGAGTATTCCTTTAAGCATGATACAGTCATGAGTTATGGCAGATCTATAGATGAGATCTAGATCTATTTGATGATATCTGATCTTATGATCTAGATTAGGATCTGATCTGTGGCAGAGATCCAAATGGGATCTCCTTGGCCACCAGACAGCCATGCCTCCTCAGGGACTAGTGCTTCTCTTCCATTCCCATCCCTTGATCCATGAGGCCACTGCCTCACTCCTCATTGTTGCCCCATGCTTTACTTCATATATCTATTTAGAGGCAGGAGCTACTTTAGCTATTGATGACCACAGATAGCATACTTTAGGGTAGACCCTTTGTACATGGTTTGTGCACATTCCTGCACAATATATAAGGCAGGGGGTGCAAGCTGGGTATTCCCCAGTCTTGCTCTCTTAACCTCTAGGCTAGAGTCTACAGTAGTGATCTGGGACTTGATCTAAGAAGATCCCTCCTTAGCTCTTACTCACTGTCTGGCCAACTAGGTTTATACAAGAGTCCTAGGTCTCAACACCAAGTTGCCTAGTTGTAGCCACTAGCACAAAAGCTACAGAAGGTTCTAGGAAGGAGTGTCCACCAAAGTAGACCAGAGTATCAAGGCAGAGCAGGTAGCTTCCCACTTCAATGGCTGAATTCTGTCCAGTTCTATCTCTTCATTAACAATATAGTCTACAACTCTGATAAGAAGAAGA